>JADGIL010042817.1:0-12669 GCA_020352625.1 Cactoblastis cactorum
CTTCCATGACTGACTGACTGACTGACAGACAACGCACAACGGAAACTCTTCAACGCACGAAGCGAAAATTTGTCATGGATGTTCCTTGGAGAGTGTAGGGAAGCACTATATATATTTATTTATGCTTCATTGCTATATGCATATTAAGCGTGTAATGTTTGTGATGTTTTTTTATTAGCCTTCCTACTGTTTCGAATAATCCGGAGCCGGATTGGAAAATTCGAATGAACTGAACCTTTTTTATTTTAGTATATTTTTATGGCAAAATTATATTACATACGCATTTTCCTTAAATCCTTTATTGAATGGAAAAGAAGAAAGGCAAGGCCTCTTTTGAACAGAGGGACCTTCGTATGCAATGAGTAGATAAGACAATGCCACGCGACTGTATTGATCAATAATGTTTTTTTTTTTATTATGGCAGAGGGAGGTATATGTATAACTACATTAACTACAAAACTCACAACTAGCTGGTTTTCGTCATAATATCGTTATGTAATGTATTTATTCTGGTTTTATATTTGGTCGATTTTCTAGTAAAGAAAAAAAAACCAATCGTATTTTGAGTAAAATGACTCATTTTTTAATGAAACCGTAGCATATGACTACCTATTGTACGAAGTACTTTATCCTCTTATATAAAACAGATTAAAACTCATCCGATCAATTTTGAATAAGTATATACTGGTGGGAATAGCCATTGATTCAGATATCTATAGAGTATTCAAGAAACATATGGCAAGATATGTTTCATGTGTTGATTCTGCCCGTATTCCTCCTGGGTGTGACATACAACTTAAGATTGTAATTACAAATGTGATTACACGTAGTTCTAGCCAACTACAACACAGTACTGTAACTAACTCTAACCTGCTCATTTGCCTCCCACTTTCATTTGCAAACTTTGGACCCCATTGAAACATTCCACTAATAACATCCGTCAGCTTTTCTTTCATAAGTTAATATTATACGCAGAGGCGGTTTTAGCTCGTCTAGCACCCGTGTTCGAAAAAGAAGCCGCCCATAGGGCGCTCGCGTTTGATAACTGGCTGGCCGCTTCTGTCATATCATTGTTGTACCATGGTGGTCCAAGACGATGCTCTTAGCTGTCTCAGGAAGTACCGCGGCGACTCTTGAGACGACGGCGCCCGTGTACATTGCACACCCTGCACTATAGGTTCAGCCGCCCCTGATTATAAGTATCAGGTTTGACGTATAATTTATACTTCGCAGTAAGTATTTTGCAGTAAGTTTAACAGAAACTGTACACATCGCAAAATCTGCGCTTCGACAATTTTATCATCAACTTGATCTACGCAAACGTTTCTCTTAAGAGGAAAAGCGTTATAGTATCGCACGAATATGAAATGACTTTTAAATAAGAATTATAAACATACCTTTGAAGTCATATGGGAATGCACTTTTTGTTATACGTCAAACTATCGTGTAGTTTAGCACCGTCGCGAGATCAACGTTCGAATCGACTCATTAGTATTGTTGTTTCTCGAACTAACCTTTAAAAGGTACACGATAGAATTAAAGAAAAAATAAAGAAGAGCAACCCTTTAAAAATACTTAAAAGCTTATTTTCTTTTTAATTGTTTGACACAATAGCGTTCTTTGTGAACAATTATGTATAGTCTTAACCATATTGGTGACACGAGGCAATGTGACCGATAATAAGTTGTGTTATCAGACAACGTCCTAACACGTCAGAATCTGTATTTTGTTTACAAGGTTATCACTGAAACATAATTAGTAATTGCCACATAATAGTTTAAAAATAAGTATTTCGATTAACGAAAGAAAACATTATTCAGAATACAATGTACCAATATTCTTAAATAAATGCAATTTTCGACAATTTGTAGGAAGATGTAGATATCAGTACCTTTAAACTCAATGGATTTACACCATTGTATGAATATTGTAGATTTTATGGCGGTACCATGATGATGTGCGGAACACTTTATGAAAGCAGGACTAGTTTTTGGTTAATTTATTTATTCCTCTCGAGTACTCTACTCCCATGATTATCGTCTTACGAAACTTTAAATGTAATTTCTTAAATTATTTTATAATTAATATTGTAATAGAATTGGTAAATATCGCGCAATTTTTGTTTGCCGATTATAAGACTGCTATTTAACTTTCAAAATAATCTGACCTTGATGAAAGAGAGATTTCCAATACATTTATTACACAGTATTAATTTTAAAATAAATTTAAAGATGCACACAATATTCTATAAACTAATATAGTACGTGAGTTAGGTAACTGGGATAGTATGCAGCGTGTGTATCCCTTTGCGAATATGAATTATTAGATTAGAACTGATAAAAAAGAATTGTATTGTCATGTCGTAAAAGCATTTATAATAGTTGTCGGGTTCTCGTGGGCGTCTGTGACTATAATCGCGAACTGCGCTATTATGTAAATCGGCTATTTGTTTGTTACAATGCCGTTATATAACTATATTGTCGGCGGTGGCGCTGCGCTGGCGTCGCAATGGGTTGCGATGGAGAGCGCGGGTCGCAGGTTACGTTATTCGGTATTAGGTCGCCCACCGGCTGCTTGCCACAAGTACCGTCGGCTGCATGACTGCCTGCATATTTCCATTCGCTACTGTCGTTGTAGCGTAAAGTTCTATTCTTGGTATGGCAGATGATTCATCCAGAATGCATAATTTTTTATGATAATTTTGTTTATAACAAAATATATAAGTACATTTTCTTAGTCTTACTCTTCATCTGCTTAAAAGAAATAATTTTAATATTCTACGTGCATCATATTATACAATCTGCGCCTTATCCTACTTGTACGTTTATTGTCCATGCAAATTATGTAGTGGTTGTTTATTTTATTTAAAAACCAAATCTGCTTAGCCTTTCTCGAGATCAAGGGAAATAACGTAGGTAATGTACAGCAAATAATTTTTATATTTCATGACCGTGACGAAACTGTTACTTGTTCTCTTTATCTTCTTAACTTAGCTATGAGTGAGTACACACATAAATATATACAATACGTACCTATATATAGTAAGCTCAGAATTTACAACTCATTTAAATTCCCGTCAATATTGCAAACCGAATTTCTAGCTTAAAACAGGATTATCTTGATAATTCAATATTTGCGTGGTGACCGTATAAAACGCAGTCGCCGCAGGCACGTTCCGATCAAATTTTACATTTATCGCTTGTGCGCTGATTTATGTACACTATTATTACTACTGTAGTAAGATATATTTGATGTTTGCTACTTGAATAAAGAAAATAATTTGTTTTATTTGGTTCATAATAACGATTAAAACTAGACAAGATAATAAATAAAATCATGACCCCCGCACAGATGGTTTTCTGTGTGTACAAACATATAAATAAAATTTAAGTTTCACATCACTGTTCATTATCTCTACAACCTATTGCCAGACAGTTCCTAAGACCCACAGCTTAAAACGCTTAACTTAATATAACGAAAACCCTTGGTCGAAAAGAAGAGAATCGTAAAATCCTCCTCTCATAGGAATAGAATAGGGGTTGGGATTTCTTATAAAATATTTACACTGGATTTGCACCGGAGAGAATAACAATTATGATATACATAAGCTACTTTTTGTCCCCAAAAAATTTACAGGTTTTTTGCAAGTGGTAGTAAAATGAATTTTAAGTAAATTATGGAAACAAATTAAAATTAACAAATTGACGATTCAAAAGTGCTAGACTCTAGTTAGTAGGTAATATTTTGACCTTGACTTTGATCCACCCCTAAAATCTTGATTCATTAGGGGCAAAATATGTATAGTTTAATATATTCATCCACTACTCACTGCAGGGCATTATTTATGTTATTATCTAATATATATTATCTATATATAGTATATGACTGCCATTTCTAAACATTATGAATCGTTTCTTAAATTTCACACCGGCTATTAAGTAACTATGAAGTTGCAAAAACGAGCGATGCTAAAACGAGCGCTCGGGTTGTCTATTGCCCAACAGAGCAAGGTATAGGGTCAGACTAAATTAAAATTGTGCGTGTGTCCAGCTGCGTCTTGTTTAGCCATCAAAATGTTGATAAAATTGACCGGCTTACTGCAACAACCGCAAATAATAAGTTAGATAGTTTTCTGGATTTTGTTATTAAAATATTTATGTCTTCCCGGATTTTTTCGTGACCCCATAAAATATATAGCTGCGCTATATGTTACTACTATAATTGTATATATTTTTTATATATATGAATAAATATGATATCAAAATTTATGAAGAACAAATTCTCTTTATCATTTGTATTACGCCCTTATGCCCGCTACGTCGTCCACGCGTAACTACTATTGTGAATATAGTAATAATATAATATTAAAATGATACCAATACTATATTTTAAGTTAGACCTTTTACTATACAGCTGCGAAAACCACATCGAATTACATTCAGTAGACAAAAAGGAAAAAAATATCGTTTTAGCATTTAAAAAATCTCGCTATGTTTATTTTCCTTAATATCTCCCATGTACAAGCTACATATATCGTAAATATAGTTCAGTCAGTTTTATTATATTTATAGAATGTGTGTATCGAATAGAACTGTGGTCTCCGTTATGCAAACCCTTTCAGCCGTGCATAAATCAAAAACAAAGGGCCCATTACGTGTTGAATACATTATTGCTGAATTCGGCAAAGTGTAATTATAATAAAACGATTTCGTCATAATCTGGTTTTAGATAGAAATGTTTGACTCGACTACTGCAGGATTTTCGAACACATCATGATTAAATTCTATATTACAATACGCGTGTTTTAAATTATGTAATCGTACTAGCCGTCCCGGACCCACTTCGTTGGGCATTAATTATAAAAGAACAAAGTAAAAACCATTACCTCTTTATAAAGTTGTGCATAATTTGATTCTTATTATATTGTACAGTACAATTTTAATCTATATAAAATGGCGAAATTAACATGACTAAGGTTAATACTGAAAGGAAGAAGAGCGCTTTGAAAGCAGCGTAATATTTTAAATTGAAATTAAATAAAACATTACACACTATACAAATTGTTTATTAAAAATAATAACAAAATCAATAATCTTTAAAAACCATCTTAGACCAACGGGCAATCGCTTCAATATTTGTAAAGCGCCAACTTTTGTGAAAACGTTTCATTTTTGGTCACTTCTATTGTCAAAATAAAAAAAATATAATCATGATTTATTCGCAACAAAGAAAAACAAAAAATAATAACGGATAAAAATTATAGAGAAATAAAATATATTATTAATCAGAAACCTGGTCCCTTAGCCTTAGTATATTGAAGCTGTGCGTTTTATCAACAACGCCAACTTATTACAAATTGAATGATTAAAAAAATGAAATAAAAATATAATCATAGCTATTTTGGTTTCAGTTCTGTGATTCTTGTTGACTTGGTTCTTTTCGACCCCTTTTTATCCCTAAAGAAATTAAATTTGGAAAAACCCTGATACACGTGTTTGATTATTTTTATTAAAGAGCATTCGTACCAAATTTTAATTCGATCGGTAAAGATTTTTTTTTCCTTACAAACTTTGACCACCCCTTTCACCCCTTCTGGGGCTGTTGATTGTAAAATCCTTTTTTATCTGAGCACTACAAGATAAGATAATATTGCTGTCCAAATTTCAAGTTTATAGCTTCTATGCTTTGGGCCGGGTCTATATATATATATATATATATAGACTAGTATAATATAGATGGTTAATTCGTCATTATCACTAATTTCGAACATACTAATTTAAATGTTTATGCATTTATCTATTTCGTTGACCTGATCATGAACGACTTAGGTAGGTCGCATCAGCCGTTGCGATAACGAACTTGAAACATACACTCAATGGCGTACAAGGCACCAGCGTAAGCGGATAGTAGACATTATTTATTTTCTCGTATTTTGCACTCATTTGCATTAAATTGTATGTCGCCTTAGTTATTGCCGCACTTGTACGCCACGCATAGTTAAAAATTTGCTTACACTAACAAAAAAATATTAAATTTAATTACTTAAACAGTGGCGGAACTACGGTCGTATAAAATCTTCCCATGAGCTGAAAATTTAAAAAAAAACTGAGTACCATTGAATAATTGTGTCTCAAATTGATATATGTATATGTCAAACTGTGACTGACACTATATTGAGTAGAATAGTCATTATTCGATGCTCATTGGATAATTATGTGTCAAACTGACATATAAAATGACATTTGTGTTTTTAATTATTCATAGCATCGGATGTTTTATACGGTACAGCCATATAAAAACTTCTGCCAGTTTTTTAATGAATGAAATTTAATACATATTTGATTATAAATAATTGGTAAACCTAAAAATCTGATTTTTTAATTTATGATCTTCAGAAATATTATTTATAGTAACAAAAAAAAAGCAATCATTAAGAATTTTTAAAAATCTCCGACATCGTCCATTGCAGTTGTTATACAAAACACGTGTATAAACACAGTATAAACTCATGATATACAGTATAATATGTCATAGAACCGCTGCTCTCTTATCGCTGAGTGCGGTGACGTAATAGTTTGTGGCTCCATTCTAGATTACATAACAGTATTATGTAGAGGGGCATACGAAATGTCGCAGACGTACGGACTTCTTTGTTTAATGGCAACCGCGTGGCGTCAGAAATAATTGCTTAGGACACAATCAAAAGAGTGTATTATACTTGCAAGTATACTTAATACATTAACGTCATCCACTTCTTTTGCTGGAAATAAAATTTGATCCTCAATTTCAGACCTTTGGTGCTCAATTACTATAAGAGTAGCTTATTTTTCAGTTGACAATACAAATGTCTTTATTCCAAATTTCATCAAACACGGTTCACTAAAAATATAATGACGCAGCTAACTGGTTTAATTAGCTATTAACCACCTAGCCAGCCTTTTTGTTAGTTGATTGCTTAGGCCGTTCATAGAAAAGGGTAAAACTTGTAACAGAAAAAAAACCGGCCAAGTGCGAGTCGGATTCACGCGCACAAAGAGTTCCGTACCATTTTCTTTGAAAAAAAAAATCACGTTTGCTGTATGAAAGCCAGGGGGGCTTTCATACAGCAACCGTGATTATTTTAAAAAATTTTTTTTAGGAATTCGGATTCAAACCTGTGAGATATTTACTTATCCGAGTGATATCCCAATTATATCCTCAGCAGTGACGCTTCAGAGCCCGGGGTTCGCTTCCTAAACTAGGTCCAACGCCGTGAGGTAAAAAGTGGAACAACTAAATTTAAATTAAAAAATTATAAAAAAGTAATAATCAAATATTAAGTAAGAAAGTAAATTTATTTATTTAAGTATTTTCTGTTATATGTATATGTTATCGATCCAAGTCATTCGCGTAGCTTTTTGAAAGGCTGAATGTAATTTATTCATTCAGTCCACTAGTTAAATGGCTCCGTTTAGTTAAAAGGCTAGGCGTTTAATTTAATGGCTGATTAAACCAGTTGGCTGCAACAGATATGCAATTTTCATGACGTGTAATATGTGTGCGTATGTAGCACCAAAGTTCTGCAACAGTTCATCTGTTATGAGTGCAGAGAAATAAATGTGAGTTGGTTGACATAATTTGTTGATGTTTTTCTACATCTGTCGTAATTTTTTCACTTCTTTGTGGATGTGATCAATTTTCAAATTTCGCTTAGGGCTACCTACACTTTTACATGTAAGTATATTAGCAGTGTCTAGCTCTCGGTAAGTCCCGTTAGGAAGACTTTTCACACCTTTTTTGTATGATTAATAGTATCTAGGGGAAATCATGGCAATGAGCTTCTTGAACCCAATCTTGAAATTCAAGAAATTCCTTTTTATGCGAGTATGTCGGCATACAACATTTATTTTGGCGACTAAATTCATACCTTATAGAAAATTGTTTCTACGATACTTCAGGTTTGATAAAGGCTCTCTAGATTGCTTTGTTGTTACAACTATTGTATCGATCTTATGGTATTGTACCCACCCCATTCTATCGGAAATCGGCTTATTAGGTGTACTTCCTTTGTGTTCAGTTGTTATTACCTGTAAATTGGAGCCGTCTGTGGCAGGCAGGGGCCATTGGCTTTCTTCAAAAATAATCCAGACATTCACAAATAATGTTATATATTAAACCCTCAAAATTAATGTGCAAATATTTGTGTATACAAGCATTTACCTGCGAATATTTAGCTTGAAAAATAGCTTTAAATTAGTCTTTATATATAAAAGTAAGGTTGGTATTTCGTGTAAAAATTACCATTATACAAATTATAATTACAAATTGCTATATACATATTTCGTCATATGAATAGCTTATTTGACTATTTAGTTTGTATCTCTACTTAATTCAAAATTTCGTAAAAATCGGGGGTATAAGTGCCGTGAAAGTGTAACAGAGAGATAGATATACAGAATTTTGTTTTAATATAATATTGTATGTACCTATATGTATGTATGTTTGTATTTATTTTTGTCTATTTGTCATAAATACATGGAAACTAATTATCGGTTCAAGGTTTTTTATTTCACGTTACTTATGTATATGGTCTCAAGCTATCGTTGAACCAGAACTCTTATTCAATTTTCTTTTAACCTGCCTGCTTGCATTTAACGGGTAAGAAATGTTAAAAAATATTGTAGACAGTTTAAGTTGTGTATATAGTCGTATAATTATTAAGTCGTGTAATTATGAAATATAAAACAAAATTTCATCAATCAAATATTGAGTTTCTTTCTCACCTTCAGAATTAATAATAATATGTAACACTAAATTAGATCCACCCCTTGATACTAAAATTCAATTAAATAAAAGAAGGTCACCAAAGGAAACTTAACATCTCACTATTCGCTATATGTACATTATGTATGGCAGCGCCCTCTATTATATAAGTTCGAAAAACTTTGCCATAGACAACAACATTTTGTTCACGTCTGCTTGTTGTTTTTGTACTTCTCAATTTTGCCGAGTACCACTTGATCTGTTACGGTTGACGAGATCTACTCAAATATTACGTAACTCGCAACTAAGGTAAAAAACAATATAGTTACAAGGTCATATCTTGGAACACTGTATTTGTATTATGTAGAAAAAAATCGTCTATTATATAACGTGTATCCTACGTATACCACATATGTATATATTCATGTAATTTCAGTTATATAATGTTTCAGAATGAAACCATACAATAAACGGATAGCATAATACTTTCGTGTATCTTACAAGGTTAAATTACTTGTGACATAGGACGTATAATTTGATTTTAGTTACATCAACATTTACATAATATGTTTTCATTAAAACCTGTACAATAATAAATATGTGTTAAAAGTAAGTACTATGTTTTCTCATATACATACATAACTATATAATTATATAGATAGACCGTCAGCCTTCCCTGGAAGCATGAATCTCTCATAATACATCACCATTTTACGATTACTATCGGTTGATAGTAAAATACGAAACAGTATATGGAGTGCGCCAATTTTTATCTATACATATAATAAACAGTAAAAATATCTTGTCTGTACATTTATTATTTTTTACTGAAATGTACAGAGAGACACTTAAAAAGAATAATAGAAAGCAAAAATACTTTTTTTTAATTTTTTGTCTGTCTGTATGTATAATCACGCTAATCTCCGAAAGTACTGAACCGATTTACTTAAAACTTTCACCAGTTGCTTTGTTTTAATCCAGAAAAGCATTTAAAGTTAGTTTTATCTAAATGCCGATTTGAGGCCTTACACAGGAATATATTTCGTTTTTTTTTAATTAGAAATTTACGTGGTCGAAGTCGCGGGCCACAGTTAGTTTGATAATATTTATGCTAGGAAAATTGAGTGAATCGAAGTTTCATGATCAGACAGTGACACGATATACCTCATTTTGGTTTTCAAAATCCCAATAAGAAAAACATACTTTTAGTATTCGATTACCTCGAAATTAAATGAGGACGTTTTCCTTCAGGTTCCATGTTATTAAATTATTTGTACGGTATCATGTATCACCTTATGGGTTATCATTGGATAGGTCTTGGTAAATGATGTAGATGTGCCAAAAACAGTTTTTTTAAGTAGTAAAGACTATCACCCCCCCCCTCCCCCCCACCCCGTCCTCTTTTAAACATTTAAACTAAGTAGTAATATTTTTCTAGGTATTTAGAGTTCAATAAATAAAATAAAATGGGTTTGAAAAAATCGATCAAGTTAATTATATGGGATAATGATATGGGAGAATTTGAACTCCACTACTCCATACCACTACAAGTAGTGGCTCCATACCACTATAATGTGTACATTGCTTATGTTTAAAGATCAATGACCAATAATATTTGTTTCAGAAAACAAAGATAAAAATATTCAAAGTGGAAGCAGACTTCAGGGCCCATCATCATCGAATCATCATTTTAATAATGTGAATGGGACCAGTTATTTATGCCGTATACCTATTACCCCAGAGGTAAGTAAAACTTTTATGCTTTTTAGTCATACATAGTTACTAAAGTAGTAACCGTTATTACAAATTAATTAATAAATATATAAGGACAGATAAGTCCGACGCTTTTGTAACTAAACTACTCACTCAACGTTAGTATGTTTTATATTCATAATAAATTAGATTTAGTCCAAAGATTTTATTTTTGCCATGAAGTCGTTCATACGATGTCAATATTTCGGCTCTTAAGCGGCGGTATCATGAGGTTTTCTGAGGTTTCTTTAATTTTTAACAAAGGGTTCTAAACGTTTTCGGGATCAATAAGCCTATGCGTTAATCTGTAACTATTTCATTTATTTATTTTACTAAGCAAACAATAGTTAACAATCACATATAATTTTGTAACAATTTTAATATTTATAAATGTTTATTTATAATACTTATATATTCTTAAAATAACTTAGTGAATGGTAAATATTTTTTATCGGCAATATTGTGGTTATACATGTGCATTGAGTAAAAAATTATATAACTTGATTCCAATTCAGACCTGAACTAACTGACTGATATGACTCTCCAGTGAAATTCCTTTCAAAATCGGATTAACCAATTCGATGATTACCTTGCTTGGACAAACAGACTTTTGTCTGTCTCGTAATACAAAGAAGTACATGCAAGTTTTCAGTTATTTGAAACTAGCCCACTCCGTTGGGCGTCAAAATATAGCCTAGCACTCCTGAATAGTGTAACTTTCTGATTGTGAAATTATTTTTATTATTGGTTCAATATTTCCGAAGATTATCTCATACAAAGAAATAAACCATCTAAGTTAAAAACTTTACCTCTTTATTATATGTATAAGTATTAGTAAGTAATAAGTAGTAGGTAATAAGCTTATTAATAAAGAGACGTTTTGCAACTAAGTCTTACTAAGTTACCCTAAAATTATTTATTTGTGTATAACCTTCAACTTTTACTCGTATTTTCTCTAAATATACAATTATATAACGAAAAACACCTTGACACTTCAGCAGTTTCGTAAAATTGTTGCATACGTCATTACGTTACATGATTGTTTGTGAAGCATTATTAAATGCTGAATAATGTAACCATACATATTTCAAACTTCAACGCAAATTTTAAGTTAATTCTAGTATATGCTTTGGCAAATGAAAAACTGGCTTGTCACTTATGATCTCTTTATCTATAAACATCGTCGTCCGTTCCTGTACACTGTTAATTACGGAATAAAAATATACTCCATTTTCGCTTTTTCAAAATGAAAAATGTTTTTATTAATATGAAGTCCCGTCAAAGGAAATGAAACTGCATTCATGGAATGCGTATTATTAATGTTGATCAATGGAAATAATCCCGCTTTTAATGCACTGGGATTTTATTTGAATGCTAGCAGGACAAGCCCTGTTTTTTCACAAGAGTTCTCGAAATAAAACCAATATGATAGCAGTGATCGATTCTGTTTTAATTAATTGTTTGAATAGATTCCAAACATTGCGAATCCCGGGTGAATGTAAATATAGAATACTAGTTAATGCCCACGACTTCGTCCGACCAATGGATACTATAATATTTTGTCGGCCCCTTACTCGGTTACAATGAATTATAACCCTTGGGAATACATTTTTCTGCAATAAAAAGAAGCCAATTTTTTAATCTAGGTTATAATAGTCCATCGCTGTGCCTTTCATCCAAATCTGTTCGGTAGTTTTTGTGTAATGTTCGTACAAATATACAGACAGACAAACATTCTAAAAGCAATCGTTTTGGCTTTTATAGGTCCTATAAAGAGCCCCTATGTATGTTTTACTTAAATATCTCCCATGTACAGACATAGCTCAGTTACAATTTTATGTGTATTGTGTGTATGTGTATTCGTTATTTAAGTAAAGAGAATATTCGACTCACAGAATAAAAACAAATAGTGAATTTAGAATATTCTATATTTGTATTTTAATCCTATCAAATTCTGTACTCAAACATGTGTCCATCTGAATGTGAAAAATACTCGTAATTTAATCCGTAATCACAATAAGGCGGTGATACACATCCTACTAATATTTTAAATGTGTATGTCTGTGAGGATGGATGTAAGTATGTTTATTATATGACGACCTCCGTGGTGTAACGGTATGTACTTCACCGGTACTCAGGAGGTCCCGTGTTCGATCCCCTGTCAGGTCATGATGG
>JADGIL010042830.1:0-14157 GCA_020352625.1 Cactoblastis cactorum
AAAGGAATTTATACTGTTTTAAGATTTTGGATTGATATTATTAACGGTTTTCTTTATGTGTAACTATTTATTGAGCTCCGACGTTTCGGATACTTTTCAGCATCCATCTTCACGGAAGACTGAGGTGAGGTGGTCTCTAAGCTTCACAAGTGTGGGTTATTACAAGCTACCTTCTGTTTTGAAAATTATTTATATATCGTTCCGATTCACACAATATGCCAATAACACAATCAGACTTCCAGACACTGTGAGCGAGTGAGTATCCGAAACGTTGGAGCTCAATAAATAGTTACACATAGAGAAATTAAAACAGTATAAAATTCCTTTGTGTGTAGTGATTAAACCGCGATAAAATCCGTTAAATTTGTTTCATTTCAACATTAGTTTTTAGTTAAAATTTTATTTTTATTTACGAGTTCCCGTCTTAAAAGATTAGATTGATACGAGTTTGTGGAAGATGGCCCGCAAAAAGTGTTAGTATCTAGTAAATAGTTTTAGCTGTTAGCCAATATCAGGCAAAAAATTACGACGATGATGATTTTTATTTTATTACATTTTTTGATGACATTGAAATCAATGCTTACTTTAAAAATGTTAATATCGGTACGCGGTATTTATTATACCTACTTAATGAAGACAATCCACGAATCATTCTCATTTGCAGAGACACTTTCCCTTCTAAATTTACTTCACCGTCTGGGTGGCACGTCTCATCCTTTGCTTTAAATACAACAAAATCAATTAACTCTTCTAAGTAGAGCTTCCAGAGAGCAACTTTAATTAAGGAGGAATGTTTTCATTGGCAACATCGTAGTTGATGGATTGCTTGCCATCAGTATTTGAATGCGGCCATAATGTATTTTATTATTCGTATATTATGTTCTAGTTTACAATATATGTATTTTCGTAAACAGAGAATTGTGTTAGTGGTGTTAAGAATTTCAAAAATTGAGTTAATTTGAATATTTAAATATTAAGTATGTAAGAATACGTATTTTAAAATCATATTCATTTAAAATGTCTGATGCTAAGATCCCTATTTCTTTATTTTTCTTTTTAAATATGCATGTTTTCAGAACATACTCATATTTAAGTAGACACAGCTGGCATATCAACACGCGTCGCTCCGTTGCCTACTGTCTTGAGTTTTTGACGTATTGCGCCGGCGCCGCCGTCACCATATGTATCAAGTTCCGGTTCTGCCCACCCGTTTGTACTGCCGTTATTTGCGAATTTTTATTTTGATTCCTTTGTTTTTGGTTGTCTGACTGGTCATTAATATTTGATGCATTTGCGGATCATTATGTATTCACGACATTGCGTTGTTTTGGTATCGGTTCTTCTCTATTCAAATAGGTGACTTTAATGAGTTCAAATAAAAAAAATATTTTTAGATACGATAAAGTATTTTGTGCATACATAACCCCCATTGTCTAAGTCTGTAACAATCTAGTGTCTGTATCAATCACACTTTTTAGAAGTGTCCTTCAGTGTGTTACCTAAGTAGATATGGAATTTGTATAAATTACTATTAATAATTAGTTTCAAAGCACCATCTCAAAGAGCATCATTTATCCTTCACATTTCATTGAGTTCAATTTCCTTTCAATCAAATCTCATGTCCTATGTCCAATTCAACATCAATTCCCAAGTACCAGGAATTCATACTGTCAGAGGAGTATAAAAGGGGTGATACAAAAGGTGTACACAGACCGGCACGCTTGATCGACGAGGCGAGACGGCCGCCGACAGACGATCACAAAGGTCGCTTTGATATTTTTGCTAAGACATGTTTTATTTGACACGTCTGCCTGCAATCCCTTTGGAAATTTTCAGAGCTGACACCGATTGCTGTCTATCGCCGTTTATGCTTCATCAAAGAATTGAAAATGTATGTTGTGCTCGTTTATTTGTCATCAACGATTGCACACGTTTGTTTGTTCTCCTTTTTAAAGGTTTATTATTACACAAAACAGTGAAAACACATTTTTAGTATACGAGAGGGGACTCAAATACGTGTACATGGCTAATCTACATAGTGCTAATTTTATTGTTACTTTTACATTACCAAGGTCTACCGCATTTTTGTTTTTATAATTAAGTAAACCTTCATTGAATTCTATTGAAACACAATTTCAAACAATGAAACTATGCATTTAATATCTCAACTGTTTGCATTCAAATTGACAACGTGTTCAGAAAACAAATCTTTTGTTAATAAAAACCCATCAGATATTAAATTTATATCATGTCACGTACTATCTTTTGTTCCCCTAAATCATTCCATGCGTAAACTGGTAGCCAGAAGATCACATTGTTCAATCACTACACAAAACCCAGTATTATACTTGCCGTGAAGGGAAGAATTTTTAATCGTGTGTTTGGACTTCGGATTTTTGTGTTGAGAAGTGTTATATTATTTTATTGGAAATCATGCAGCTATTGTACTATTAAAAATACGAGCGTTACTCACGTGACATCAAATGTTTATGTAAAATAAACGTGCGTTGTCATCGTTCTATTGATAAAATGAAATGGTAGTGATTTGCAAACATCTATAATTTGTTCAACTTTGATAATAAAGGTTTTATACCTTGTATTATTATAAGCAACTTATTTTACTTCGACGATATAATCAATTATTCCTATAGTGCATTCTTCTGAAGATCCCTCCAAGATATTTCTATTTATTCTATTGATTCTGAATTTGTTTTATTTTTGATATTACGTATTTTATACCATCGTTTAAATAAATTGAAAACATTTTTATTTAGTTTAACTACTTTATTCTTATCAGTACACGCATTTAGAAAATAGTTTCCGACGACGTTGTATAATGCTCTTATTAGTACACGCATTTAGGACATGTTTTTTAACGGCGTTGTGTAATCCTTATTTGCTTCTTAAAGGGGTTTGAAAAGAAATATCAGTCAATTGGCACTAAAAATAGGGTCCAACGAAAAAGAACCGCTAAAAATTGTAAAGAATCGTCAACTAACCAGTCTGGCACGAATCTTGTCGTTCTTCATTAACTTTTTTGGCAATGTGTACCTCTTTATCATCTTTATTGCACCATGCATCAGTTCATATGTTCCCTTTTTTATCTGAACCAAGTTCATGTGAAGCTGTATCTCCTTTTACCTCGGTATTTCCGTACATGCTTATAAATTGTTAGACATTGAAGATTTATAGCCCGTTTTTAGTTTACGATCAGTGGTTTATTTTGGTTGATTGTTTATTATAAATGAAAATAAATCTATAGCGTCTTAAAATATATATTTGTTGTTGTTGAGAAAGAAAATGTTTTTTGGTTTTAACTCGTAAATTAGCTTAAGTGTTTACTTTTTTAAAATAAATATCTTCAGTGGCTTTTTATTTTCATTTATCTTCTGGATGCGATGTGTTAATGGTTGAAAAATGGTGAAAAAGAATAATGTTAATAATCATACCAGATTATTTAATAATTTGACGTTTTAACACGTTAATTAATATTATCGCACTATTTTATATCGCCATTAAAATAATTTCGTTTCCACTAAAAATATTTTATTAACTCCCACTAAAAAAATATATTTCAGTAACAAATGAATTTTGTATAAACATAGCGGCATAGCTTCGTTACAGTTTTATTATTATGTACATATATAGATTGGTCTTTGAATAGTACTCTAATCCACTGGGATTATGTGTATGGTGAAAGCATGGGTGAAAGGAAACAAGTTGTAAACGCGTTTAGTGGAAAATAACCATATACAATGGGTACCTTTATATTCCAGATTAGGAAGAAAGATTTACAGTTCCACGTCTTAGGGTAATCTTGTTTGTTTTATCGCCATAATGTACTTAACCAGTCATCGAAGTGACTGGTTTTTAACATTAAAACACGTAGTTTCGTAATTCTTACGACTAATCTTATATCTAATATACACAAGACGCATAATAGTTTATTTTATTGCTTTCTCTCAGTGTTACCATAAAATAAAATGCGTCCAACTTTTGGTTTTTATAGATCTATCTATTAAAATGTAAACTTTACAGGAATGCTTTCGAAGATACATATTTAATTTATGTATGGTTTTATGACTACTTCTGCCTGGGAAAATGACAGTATTTCCATCTACTTTCATCAATAAACCCATTGTATGAAAACAAAATAATCTTGATACTGTACTGTTAATCGTTTTTACGGGGAAGACAGATCCAAGAGTCGCGAGACTTGAAGGCCACGCTAAGCAAAATGACAATTATGTGACAGGATTCACTATAATATCAAACCTATAATAACCCTCCATGCTTTCAACTTTTTCCTATGGCTATAGTTATGGTTATAGCCTAAAGCACTGTCAGTGTCTCATATATAGGATCATTGAACTCATTGATCAGATTCAAAGCTTGGTCGCATCAGCGGCGCGTTCAAACGACCAATTAGCGCTATCTCTTGGCGACGATTGAAACGTCATCTACTATTAGGTACACATTATAAGCTTAAGCAGAAATTCAGTGTCAAACACACGTCAGATGACAGGAGACTATTTTAGTCTACAGGGAACAAATTCGCTACGTCTTACGAACAAACAATCGAAGTTACAAACTTTACCTTTTTATTTTATTTATTTTACCTTGGGCAAAGCTTTTGTAAGAAATCTCGTTAACTCAGAACGAGCTCAGAGAGCTATTCTTAAAGTGAGTGTTCCTATACCTACTAATCTTTAAAAAAATGAAAGATAGTCGTTGTGACATCTCAAACGAAATCTTTATATGGGGAAGTCAGGCTTGTATGTGCAGTCAATCACATGTCAAGTTACCCCCCACGGGTCTATGCTGCGGTAAGTAACATTATTTAATTGGAGCCTTAAAAAACCTATCTATATATAACCTAGAGCCTATAAAACCTTCTTAAAATGCCTATAATTCCTTCTTCATAGGCCGGTAACAGTCTCGTCATACCTTTGGTTTTGCAATTGTCCATGGGCAATGATGTTCACTTAGCATCAGGTGACCCGATTGCTCGTTTGCCAGCCTGTGCCAAAAAAAAAAGATTGCATTAAATTTGTCACATCTAACGCTTTTCACTTGCACCAAACCACAGATTAATTGGGTTTGTTTTGTAACATGAGTTAGTAATTGAATCCAATTTGAACGGTTATGGATGCATGGAATGCGCTTTAAGTTTTACTCAGAACTTAGGTAACACGATAAGTTGTTGAATAGATTTATGATTTTAATGGCTCTGTAAGATCATAGGTAACACTTCGCATCAGGTGGGCCTCATGCCCGTTCATCTACTTAGTTTTGTAAATGGACACCATACGAGTCAGTCTTGATGTCCACATTTGATTCGCATCAGAATTCCATTGATGTTAATAAAAATAAAATTAATAAGTATATATTACTATCTTATGTCAGTGATTGTATAGTAGACTAGCTTATGCCCGCAACGTTTTCTAATTCGTAACTTCTATTGTCAGCAACTCGGGTTCTAAGCGATATAAGTATCAAGATGAAACTAACGCTATATTTTAAGTTAGACCTGCTACAAACAACTGTGTAAACCGCATCAAAATCCATCCAGTAGTTTTTGCGTGAAGTGCGTATCAACAAACAGACAAAATTCTAATATTTACATGTGTATATTTATGTATAGATATACAACTAAATTAAAAAGAAAATTACTTTTGAGATTGTACATTTATACTCTGCAGTTTTAAATTTAGTGGGATTTTATTGTATCACATGAATAGTTACTGGCAGCTAATATATTGTACCGCTTTTTCATTTTAACGCGTTTCGAATTGTCCTATTGTAAATTCTTATTCATTAACGACTAGAGAAATTAGTGTGAATGACCGAATAGAGTTCCTTGAGCGATAAAAATGTTTATTGTCGTTTAAGCAATTCTTTTTAATGGCTACAGCTTCCTACTTTTATGGCTGAACTGTCAGTGTTATGTGTTTCAAATTGTCATTGCTTATTCACGACTCTGATAGAGAAATTACTCTTGTTTTTTTTTATATCAAAGGGAGGCAAACGAGCAGGCGGGTCACGAGATGTTAAGTGATCACCGCCGCCCATAGACAACTGCAACACCCGCGGGGTTACAGAAACGTTGCCGGCATGTAAAAAACCTCAGGCGACGGTCTTCTGTGGGAGTGTGGTACTTCCCCGAACGAGCTGGCCCATTCGTGCTACAGGCTAAATATAAGCCTGTAGCTGGCTCCACACCACTACAAGTAGTGGCACCATACCACTACAAGTAGTGGCACCATACCACTTATAGTAGTGGATCCATACCACTAGAAAATCTTGTGCATATTTCGTTGTAGGAATTATCACATCTCTCTTCCATTTTTCTCGGTTTCATATTCATAGCATATGTGCTTGGAGTTGCCAGGCGTCCAGATAAAGCCAGACATAGGTAGGCTTTTTGATTGCGTGTCCAGCTCAAATAAACGGTGTCCGGCTTGTCCAGCTTTTGTTAGGCTTTTTAGATGTCTCAACCGAGCGATAATAATTAAAAAAAGATTGATTTTACATACAACTTTATTTGTCGTACCTCTTAATACTGAGAAATTTTGGGAGAGCCGGAGGCCCAACTTCTTTAAGAAGTTTTTTATAGGTCGCCAACGCTTTTGTAACCCCGCGGGTGTTGCGGTTGTCTATGGGCGGCGGTCATCACTTAACATCTCGTCACCCGCCTGCTCGTTTGCCTCCTCTGACATAAAAAAAGGCCCAAAATCCTCAATAATGGAGGGTGTTCTGCCTTTGTAATCAAATATCCGGCCAAACTGACTGGTCTGTCCGGCTATTAGGTTTGACGATCTGGCAACCCTACATGCGCTCAATACATATATAGATACGTACTTATTGTGTTTGTTCCGATTCAAATCAGATTGGAAGTAACAAAATTACAAATAGTTCTTATCACCATTGACTTTGGATCTCTATTGGCATGTTCATTACAATAACCAGGTGACCTTGGCAAATCAATATGTCATGGTAAAAAACTCGTAAAAATAATATTTAAGCAATTCAAAGATTGTTTTAAAATATTAATAATTTCTTTTTGTCCTATTTGTTGAATAAGAAATGAAAACAATACCAGAGATCATAATCGTAATCAAAAGACAAAAAGACCTTATTCGACCACTCCTTACTTTTCTGAATGCGTGTGTGATGGTATTGCAATATTTTTTTTATGATTTATAATATTGCACACGCATTCAAGTAGATCAAACTAACTTTTGCCCGCAGCTTCGCTCGCGTGGAAATTGGTCTGCCACTTAGAATTATTCAAGTCTAACAATCCTGCGGTACATCACCTATAAGTAACTCCAATGGTTTAAGCTACGTACGCCAAGATAGCTCTCAGAGGGCAGATTTTTTTCCGACTTAATTTACGCGTGTGTATCGTTATAATTACAAAAGGTAGCGCCTGTATGTTATTCTGATGTATAACCTACATTACTGTAAAGTTTCATCCAAATCCTTCCAATAGATTTTTCATGACAGAGTAACAAAAATACATCCATCCATACATAGATCCTTACAAACTTTCGGATTTATACTATTAGTAGTTTATTTACGTTGAAATTGATTTAGTGTGGGTGCGAAATTTCATTTCCAATTCGCTGAACCATTTCGAGACTTAATCGTAAAATATAAATTCCTTGAATCATTTTGAATCGTGAAATATTCGCGGCAGTCATTAGTTGTAAACCTATATCGATAGTCGCAATGTTATCGTAAATTTTGTGAGCCTTACCGACTTTCCCCGGACTGTAAGATATCGTACGCGATAAGCCGGGGTTCTGGGAATTGAAATTTGTTATTTAGAATTGTTCCTGGTTGGAAATGCTGGTTGTGGTTTCCAAATCAAAATTTAATCTTAATAAGTAAATATTAAGGGGCAGGCCACACATATTAAGACATCCAGCTAAGTAAATTCAAGACCTTTTTTGATGGATACTTAATTTTTCAAGAAATGAAAACAGACAAGGATCTTTTTCCATCTTGAGTTGACCGGGTATCTAAGCCAGCTCCTCCAGCTACTCCTGAGTAGGAAGTAGGCAGGTATGTTAACTAGCCTGCCACACCACGAAGGTCGTGTTATTTAATTATTAAATTATATATTGTAATAACTTTTCTCTTACTACTAAACTAACTAATAATAACAAGTTAAATATATTTTGGTAAGCAATGAAATTTTTAAATTAAGAAAATTATATTAATGACTCCATGTTCAAAAGTTGAAGAACTATTTCAATTTAATTGGAATATAGGTACTTAATAAAATGTTCATTTCGCTAACATTATTTTCTGAATATCGCTTCATCCCAATTCCTAAACTATAACGCTGACAGGGAAAAATTGATTGGTGACAGTTGTTTCCTGACCAAAACTTAATGCGTGACAACATTTTCATTATCATCCGAAATAATTTATAGCTACACTATCCCCGTCCCCTTTCATCACAATCAATTACACGCCAATATCGTTACAACGCATCTCTTTCACTCCTACCAATTTAAACGGCTTCCCGTTTAATTAAAACTTATGACCCATCGCTGCCGACCCCACGGCTACAAAGAGATATGCAATAATTCTTCGATTTAAGCGCACCCTTATCCAACATGACCAAATTAAAGTGATCTGCAACGCCTTTGATCGTATGTGTGTTCAGCATCATGTGAGGATCGTGTTAATTTGGTTGCTTGATGACAACAATGCTATCCATATGAATGAATTCCGAGCCTGCATCTGTCTCTTTCTCACCTATTGTAATGAAGTGTCACGGACGCGCAGGATTAGCAGGCTCAAGGTGAAATTGTGCATTTTTTGCTGTACATCGTTGCAGCATTGTCATTTTGTTTGTCGCATCTTCAAAGCTTACCTGTGTATCTTCTGATTTTTTTTTCTTTATTTGAATGACGCAATACCTTCTTTTTTATTTTAATTCTCAGACGATTCCCATAATCGGGACATTATATGGTCTATCCATCTTAATATTCTACCGTCGTTCCAAGTTAGATTTAAGTTTTTATATATTTCAGATAAGAATTTCAATACTGGGTTTTGTTAAATACCGATCTCACATATAGAATCCTTTTTTATTTTTCCTTTCAACAAGCTTTATAATTTCTTTTTTTATTCACCAAAGTTTTCTAAACCTTATAGTCATGAGTACAACATCACACAAACAGTTATGAGTACACCACGGTATACCATTTCATTCATTATTCATTCTAATATTTAATACCAATAAATCTATGCCACGATGACAAGTTTAAAATTAGTGTTAGTATTTAGTTTCAACATAAATGTCTAGACCTGGGTTGAAAGACCCTTCAGTACTTGTAACATAATCGTTGATATTTCGATTACCCGTAATTCAATACTCGATTGAAGTTAAAACAATGCAGCTGGGTTAACTGGAGACTTTAATGACTACAATTGGTCGTGATTACAAAGCGATTGGGGTTTGATGTTTCAATCGAACGTGATTGATTTGAGATCTTTGAAGAGGAAAGGGATTTTATAATGGTCTTGTTTTCTTTTAGTATTCAATTTATTGTTTGCTGATCTTTTTCATTGTCATTAATAATGATTATTTGGAGTGTAATTTTCTCTTTTTATTTATATTCCTTTACATAAATAAATACAAATTCTAGCGAAGGTTTAACTTATGATTATACTTTATTCGATTATGAATTTTACGCCAGAGGCTTAAGCTTTATTTTTAAATGATTTTCATATCCTAACCGATATGAAAATAAATCATCAGCAACAACTGTTCTGCAATGACAGTGCATAACAAATGTTATTAATTCGTTTTGTAAAGTATTTATAATATCGTGTTTTACTGTATATTTCTACGACATAAACTTTATCATCACTTACCTCTCTGTAGTAAAAACCCATTAAATTATGAATAACTAGATGTTTCATAAAGTTATCCTAGGATTAGAAATTTAATGGGCACTTACTTCTGCAAACAAGTCTAAATAAACCTTAATCGTTTCCCAGCTAAGTGTCGCTTGTGTTGTCACTCATTTGTTAATTGGCTGTGACGAGAAGACCCTGGTTGGAGACATGTTTGCCGAACTGTGATACTCGTTGAATTTGTTTGATCTATCTCTGAAGCTCTTAATTGTATTAACCTTTTCCAACCATCCTAAATGTTATCGAGAAAATTAAATCATTATTTTTCTGAAATTATTAATGTTAGGCTTGTTAATCTTTATGAAGAGTTACTAAGCTCAATTTTTTTCCTAAAATATTAAACAGCGGTGGATTGAAAAATGGAAGAAACTTGCTAAATCAAACCCCATAAATTTATGAGGATTGCGATTATTAACTCAAGATACAGTAAGTGTAGAGCTAGCAACGGGCTTCTTTTTAGTCTGTAGCACAAATGGGCGCCGGCTCGTCCGGGGCAGTACCACACTCCCACAGAAGACCGACGCCTGAATGGCGGTTATCAGCCGTCATGCTCCGTCCGGTGAGTGGGAGAGCCGGGGGCCCAACTTCTCAACAGGTTTTTTTGCAGGCCGACAACGCTTCTGTAACCCCGCGGGTGTTGCAGATGTCTATGGGCGGCGGAGATCACTTAACATCTCGTGATCCGCCTGCTCGTTTGCCTCCCTCTGACAAAAAAAAATCAAATCTATGTAAAACGTATTGTACATTTGGAAAGTTACTGTACTAGTAGCACGCCCAGATACAATGTATGCTAAAGTTATTCTATATAATAACTATTCTCCAATTTACTACGCATATAAAGCACATAGACGTTTATCTTAACCAAGAAATCATTTTATAGTTGGTTGTTAAATTAAGTATGTGATAAAATTGCACGTATATACTTTGAATATTTAAGGTATAAAAAAGAAATTTTGAATTTAATAAATAAATATATAAAGACAAATCACACAAATTGAGTTAGTTAAAAATAAGCCCGAGACTTGTCTTATAGGATACTAACTCAATTGATGGCTTGAGGTTCGTAAGTTAACTGTCTTGATGCTTCGCGCAGACAATTTTTAGCATAAATCAAACTTCAGATAGCGAATGAGTGAAGGTAATTTTCCCGATTTTCCACGAATATTTATTTATATTTTTAATAAAACAAATGGCTGTTAAAATAACAATAAGTCCTCACAAATGCCATTTAAACTAAGCACGTCAACATTATTACGTTAAATTAAGTTTCCCTTCACAAAAACTAAAAAAAAGTTGATACAATCTTGTAAGCATGTCAGTCGCCGTATCTCGTCTCGCAAAATATTATTTCACCCGTACCTCGTTCCCTGATTGCCATCGACACGCAAAGAAATCGCAAAGATCTCTTTAAAATACGTTTTATTGTACTTAAAGTAGCATTCTGACGCAACCATTGTTATGCGCTTTGCATGTTTTTGGCTTGGCACAAATGACATCAGCATGTAGGCAGTGTCAGTCGTGATTGTCCAAAAAATGGCGAGTTGAAAAACTGAGCTGGATCGGGCAATGTTTTTGTCAGCCACGGCCGGTGTTTTGGTAGCCAACACGTACAGCAAGTGGTTTCCTATAGCAACCGGGCACGTGCTGGCGACTTGTTATTCTATATGTCCGTTCATTTCTTTCGTTCGTTACTTTCGTTGAAATCGTTCTTTATAAAGCATTTACCAATTTGATTGCTTTAATGTTGTAACACGTTAGTCTTGGATTACAAAATGTTTTTTGTATACTTTACTAAGACTTCGGCTATGGTCTCGTTTTTATCCTTTGGGTACGGAACGCTAGAAATGGACAGGTGCATTGACATGACAAAGGGCCATGAAAATAACGCTGAATAAAAACCTTACAATAGCAAATAAACAGCCAATAAGGGAAGCTCTGACGCAAATAGAACAATGGACTAATGCTATGACGAATTTGTACTGACGAAGAAAGTTTGATGGTCGATTGGAAATAATAGCGGATGTAGGAAATCGGCACTGGCCATTACATTGTGAATGCTTCGAAGCATTTTTTTTAATAATAGTAACACTGAAATATGGATAATGTGTCACTCAATGTTGATAATTGACAAAATTTCATTTTTCAAAACCCCTAAAATTAAAAGTACCATTTCTCGGTTATCGTTACCTGTATCAAAAAAAAATTATATTTTTTTTTGTCGATTTATTTTGAAGAAAAAAATAAAAACTGAAAAAAACAATGTAACGTCACGATTACGTTCCACACTATACTAATGTCTTTTGGCTATTAAGGACTAGGTCCAGAGCCGTAAAAGAATATGAAAATATAAACATTACAAGTGTTAATGTGATAACAAGCTGCAGATTGTTTTTCTAAAATCAGGCGCTATTTCTTTTCATATAAGACCGTTTTCGTGGCATCACAAGTCGCTTACATCTTCATGGAATGAGCCAGAATTAAAAATTAAAATTTAATATGAAAACTTGCATATTTTGAAAAATAAAAATTATGGGTACCTTATTTTTGTTTCTAGTTTCATATAACATCAAAAAATTCATATATATATATATATATAGGTGAAAAAAATGAAATGTTGTCAATTATCGAAGTTACTGCAAAGACGAATATGTGTTGTTTTATACGTTTGATCGTTGAAGAAAGTGTTACCTAAAATATATATGCATGCGAAAGCGAGCAAGTAAATTTTTATGATTTAAACTTTCGAAGTATTCGTTTCGTCAATTTAAATTTAAAAAAAAAAAACACCGATATATTGCGAGTCGGACTGGTGCACGCAGGGTTCCGTACCATAGAGATAATATGATGAAGTTTGTTGTATAGGAGCCCCTTAAATATTTAATTATGTTTTAAGATGTGCAACAGAATGGCACTGGCCACGTGGTCAATTGTCAAAAGGGATCTAAAATCCATTACANNCCCCAGCTAAAATGGGACAAAGGCATGGAGAAGAAGAATATGTGCAACAGAAATATATCCATTTGTAAAAAATTCCACTGGCTAGCTTTAACAGTCCATAAGATACAGCCTGGTGACAAACAAACCATTATGAGTTTAAATATTTATAATTTTATTTTGAGTTACTACGCAAAGCTTTTTCTATAAGTACACTCTGAATTTTGGTTTACTTTGTTGCTATCATTATAATTTCTATAATAATTCTCTTCCTTACCCATACGCCGTGGGAGGTAAAGTGTGGTACGCACTTACACTGTTGTTAACGGTGTGTGATTTTCACTATAGACTTATATCAAGTAAACCACGCAGTGTATAAGTACTTATTACTTAATTTCCGTGTAAAAGCATGTATGCCATTCTTATATTTAGTGTTCCTTATTTAGGTTTTTTCGGTGTCAGGAGTCGAACAAACACTAAAAACATGGAGGGTAAACTGATGTTTTTCCTCCGTAATTGTGCTTTGGGGGTTGTAAGGTAACTAAAAATTGATTGAAAAATAAAATTCATTCTCGATTTTTTAAATTAACATATTTATAAGGGTCAAATTTATGCTATAATTAATTGGGTGTCCAGTGGTCTTTTTAATTATCGTACGTCTATTGTGGATTCAATCAATTTTTCGATTGCACTCTTGGTTTTCTAAAGATGGTGAGGAAAATGTGGTCTACCTGATATTAGTCTGAGATCCTTACTTTACGTACAAGTCACGCGTGTCGGTAAACAAAGCTCACTAGAAATTGGTGACTGGGTCATGAATACCCATGACTTTAGGGCTGTGACCACAGATCATCTATGTATGTAAAACTCTTCCTTTACTGAGTGACTGACTGACAGACAATGCACAGCCGAAACTACTGAATGCATTATTAATTATTAAATATTGAATCACTCTAACTATTAATAAATAAAACTACGTTTAAAAAAACCGACTTCAAATGTGCGTATTGTACAGAACTAAAAAGAATAAAATATTAATAATTAGCGTTATTTTCAAATAGTGCGTAAGTAATTGTTATATACAAACTCTATATTTTATCACCGCTTGAAGTCGGTGCCTCTTATTAACACCAGCGCCATCTAGTAATAACGATTGAAGTATAATTACTCCATTTTACTAGATTTACGGCATTACAAAGGGACCGACTTCAAGCAGTGATAAAATATAGAATTTATATATAACAATTACTTACGCACTGTTTGAAAATAAAGCGAATTATTATT
>JADGIL010042846.1:7154-23030 GCA_020352625.1 Cactoblastis cactorum
GGCTCCATACCACTATAAATTATATATCTATATATGTACATTGTGTCTAGAATAGGCAATGCCGAAATTACCGAAGAAAACGCTTGAATATTTTTCTGGCGAATAAAATTCCTGGTTACCATAATAAAATATCAAAGTTTTTAAGTTTACCACTTATTGACAATAAAGTATTAAATTTAATTCCCCAAAGAATGTCCTAACCGTATAAAATCTTCCCATACCCTGAGAAAAAAACTGAATACAATAAATTACATAAAATAAATTTACATACCTACATGTCACTACATTGAGTATTCATCATTCGATACTCATTGGATAATGATGTATCAAACTGACATATAAAATTACATTTACTTTTTTAATTTTTCACGCAATGAGTAGATTTTATACAGCCGATTTTCGCCATTGTTTGAGGAATTAAATTCAATATATTTTTCTAATTAACTGGTAATCTGGTGGTAGACTTCAAAAATCTGATATGTTTTTTATACCACGACTGTTATTCCTACCACCAAAAATATATTCTAGCGTTTTTAAAAATTTCAGACATCGCCCATTGAAATGTTATGCCTTTTTATCGGTTACTTTGCAGTTCACAGGTCTCGCGCATATCAGTGTTCTTCAAAGAGCCGCAGTTTTTGACTATGCAGCGCTCGGAGTTGTACGGACAGACGGACTTCTTTGCAAACTGCGGAGGCCTGCTTGGCCTGTTCATGGGCTTCTCACTGCTCAGCTTAGCTGAGATCGTATACTTTTTAACTTTGAGGTACGGCAGTTTGTAAATATTATTTGAAAAATATTTTATAATAATTAATTTCTCGAACCAGACGCACAGAGTATTCTTTATAACTTTTAAATTTTAAATGACATTAAATGTTTATTGCCAGAATTGTGAGGAATAGAGGGTTCCAATTTTTAAAAAAGATTTAAAATGAAATCATTTTTAAACTATTAATATGACGTATTTGTCCAGTTTAACATTTTCATCATTTTTTGAACAATGAAGCAGGCAAACAGGCAAATGATCAACATTGTGATTACAGATTGATGTGTGTCCTGTGGTTACGGCGAAGATACGCAAAGGTGACCGGCCAAAACCCAACTCACCATGTAGCCGATGTAAACGCAGACGAAGTTAAAAAATTCTAATCTACTAATGTAATATTTTTTAATAAATACTTTGCCATCTGTATACTACTGATTGTATTTTTACATTATATTTTCTTACTTTGTAATAACCGATTAAAGTAAGTAAAAATATTAAAACATAACGTCAATATCGAAACTTAGAATGAAATAGGTAAAACTTATTCAAAATTAAAATTTATTCTCTAAAAAACTACCAAACTCTTAAAACAAAGTGTAAATAACTAATACTGATATAAGTAACTTTATATCAAAACGAGATCTTATTATGTATGTATGTACATACCTACTAAGAATTTGCTGTCCGTCTGTCTGTCACGGGGCTGTATCTCGCAAATCATAGTTTAAAAGTTAGAGAGGGGAGCGGCAGACTTTTGACTACTTCATAAGTAAATATTTCGTATATATTATATTGACAAAAGTCCGTTCATGTGAAAAGACGAACAAATGGAATTGACGAAACTTAAAATAAGGTTTCCGTCCTGTTAAAATTGTATAATAAAAAATAAATATTTAAGGATACAAAACCCAAAATAAATAAGGGGGGAAGAAATAGACCGAAATCCATATACTCGTATGAACATAGTACGTTATTGTTAATCAGGCACAAGTGTACTTAAATATGGGAAAATTGATAATAATTATAAAAGACCATTACGTGCTTATTGTAAATTAGTTAACATAAAGACAAAGAACTGCATACTTCTGATTTAGTTACATTATAGTCACTCTCAAGTTAAGAAAAAAAAAGTGAAAAAATAGGTTTATCGACACCTATCAAGCTAAATCTATCATTTCAAATAATCGATACACACAAGAAAACCGTACAACTGTGTCTGTTCATAGAAAAAAATGTGAAGTCTTTAAACAGACCAGTCATACTTAGGTTGACTTGTCTGTGGGTCTTTACAAGGGAAAATTATACTCTGTATGTTTGTATGCGCGTATCGCGCAAAATCTATAAAATTGATGCAGTTACATACATATATGTATCAGCTGTATCGTAACTAAACTAATACACATAAAACCAGTCATAATTCCTGTGTAAGTTACGCGCGGATGAAGTCATGGTCATAAATGGTACTATAACAACTGTATAAAATTCCGTAATCGAGAATGATGTAAGTAAATAACATACTAATTAATTAAAATTATACTTAGAAATTAAAAGAGTGCCGTGCCACCTTTAATTTTTTTAGGGGTTAAAATGCTCTAAGGAATTATAGTATACTAACTAATGCTCGCGACTTCGTCCAACCAATGCCAAAACCAAAAAAAAATACTATATTGTCAGCCCCTTGCTCGGTTATAATAAATTATATTCCCCGAGAATCATACATTTTTCCGAGATAAAAAGTAGCCTATATTTTAATCTAGGTCATAGTCCATCACTGTGCACAATTTCATCCAGATCTGTCAGGTAGTTTTTGTGTGATGCGTGTACAAACATACAGAGAGACAGACAGACAAAAGTTCTAAAAACAATCGTTTTGGCTTTTATAGGTCGTATAGAGAGCCCCTATATATTTTTTTCTTAAATATTACCAATGTACAGACATAGCTCAGTTACAATTTTATTATATGTATAGATATACAGGGATTACAATTTTATTATATGTATAGATTAAAAAAAAAATGAATATTTTAAGGGAAAATGGTGTAATTAAATTTTTTTGGTAAAATTACCTATTTTTAGAAAAACAAACAAAAGCGTTGTCTAAAACATGTAATTAGGGTTCCGTACCCGAAGGGTAAAACGAGAACCCTATTACTAAGGCTCCTCTGTCTGTCTGTCTGTCACTGTATCTCACGATCCGTGATAGCTAGAAAGTTGAAATTTTCACAGATTTATTTCTGTTGCCGCTAAAACAACAAATACTAAAAATAAAAGTAAAATAAAAGTTTAAGGGGGCTCCCATACAACAAACCTGATTTTTTTTCGATATTGATAATGATAACAGATAGACGATTTTTTACAGAATATGTATTTATATAGACAAATTAAAAATAAATAATTAATATAAAATAAAAAAATATTAAGTGGGTCTCTCATACAACAAATGTGATTTTTTGCTTCATTTGCTCTATATTGATAACGGCAATAAGTAGACGCTTTAAATATTCATGGAATATGCATTAACAAATTAACTTTAAATATGAATAATTTAATTAAAATTTAATAAATATTCAAGGGGGGCAATACAACAAACGTGATTATTTTGTAGTTTTTCATAGATAATGGTACGGAACCCTTCGTGCGCGAGTCCTACTCGCACTTGACCGGTTTTTCTAAAATAGTAAACTAGTTATTTTATTTTTTCGGAGAACATAGATTATAAGACTACATAAACAACTAATATTTATTTAACATATTTCATCAATAATATGTAATAATTACCGCTTATTTAATTTTTTTTTTACAATTCTATAAAAAACTGTCAATTAGCAAGATTGTAAATAGTTAAAATAAGTAGCTCATGTACAATGGGTTTGACAGTCACGTAAACATTTTGTAGTCAACGTTTTAATTTCATAATTGGCAGTGATTCCTTAGGGAATCGTTATGGTCGCTTACTGTGCGTATTTAAACCAAGCCCAAATTTACTGAAATTTTGAATTACGTCGGTCGCCAGCAAATAAAGACGTTATGAAGCGTCACTCTAGGTAAGTATAAAATATCATTTTTTTAATAGGCGTTGAAATAAGCCTAGCCCAGGCTATCAGAAATATCCCTATTTCTGTTAGCCTTGGCTGGGCTTATTGACTATGTTTTTTTTCGTAAAAGTATACGTTATTATACATAATATACTTTTACACATGAAGCGTGTTTTAATAATACATTTAATTAATTTTTCAGAATTGTACTTACTTATAAATAATTATATTATTGTCTCTAAGGTGATTCGTACTAATACTAAATTGTTCTTTGAAAATTTACTATCGCTTATGACAATTTCTTTTTTACCAAGTTTTACTACTATATGCAGTAGTTAGTCTAACATTCGCTTTTTAACTTAAACATTCATAGTTGTCATAATAAAATGATTATGTAGTATTCGATTTTAAAACCAATCATTTTAACAATAAGATTATTTATTTTTAGATCAGATAGTATTGGTAAGGTCCCAGATACCTTTGAAGAAAAAACAAAAGAATTGTATCAAGATGGGTTAGGTAAAAAGGAAAAGAAACGAAGCTTCTTCAAGCAGTACATCATTGACTACACCGCCAACTCCAATCTTCACGGCCTCAAATACATTGGGGAAAAAGAACGAACCAGAGTAGAGAAGTATAAATCTTAATCACTTCATAGTATAAAACAAAATCGCTTTCCGCTGTCTGTCCCTTCAAAACTACGAAACGGATTTTGATGCAGTTTTTATTAAAAAACATAATCAAACATAATAAAAACATATCTATTAAGATATGTTGATTAACAAGGAAGGTTTTTAAACCCGAAGCAGGGGCGGGTCACTAGTATACTAATAACAATTTCAGTTTCTCAACAAAAATATAAATTCTATTTTTGATTGATTTGTAACTTTGATTGTTTGTAAGGGCTAATCTTCGAAAATACTGCACTGATCATGAATATTCTTTCACAATTAGAGCTACAGTACTACGCTTTCCTTTTTTTTTGTTTTTGAATTGGTTATGCATCTCTTATTAAATGAAGACGACCATATTATCGTTTTTATCCCATTAGGGAGAAAAAGTCATCTAATATATTCAAAGGATTTATTTTTCAGAATATTCTGGTTATTCGCTTTTATTTGTTGTGTTATCCTTTGTGCCGGACTGATTAGAAATTTGTGGAGAAAATGGAACGACAGTCCCGTTATAGTCAGTTTTGCAGAAAATACCACCCCGGTCTGGCAGGTAACAAAATGAATATTTTTATCAAAGAAAAAATCATCTGTCAAGTGCGAGTCGGACTCCCGCTCGAAGGGTTCCGTACCATTATCTATACTAAACGGCAAATGTTCTGTGCATATTTTAAGCGTCTACCTGTTGCCGTTATCAATATCGAAGTAAAACGAGCAATTTAATATCACGTTTGCTGTATGGGAACCCCCTTCAATATTTATTTTATTTTTGTTTTTAGTATTTGTTGTTGGAGCGGTAACAGAAATATATTATCTGTGAAAATTTCAACTCTCTAACTTTCTCGGTCCATGAGATATTTATAGCCTAGTGACAGACAGACAGGGAACTAAACCCTTAAAAAGAATTAGCCAAAAGCACGCCAAGAGGCAGAGCCAAAAATATTACTGTGTTAGTCTATAAGTTATTGTTTTTTGTGATGGACAGGTGAAATTGCTAGAGACTTGGTTGATTTTTAAATATAATTCATCGTTTTATGACAGTTATTTTTATTGTTACACTCCGGCTAATTTTTTTTACATTTTTTAAAATAAGATTCAGCCGTTACATTGTCAGAAGATGAAATTATTGCCAAAAATCCTTCCACAGATAATAATTTTATGTTTTCAGATTCCGTATCCAGCTGTCACTGTATGTTTGGAAACCAAAGCGAAGGCATCTGTATTTAATTTCACAGAAAATTATCATAAATATAACTACAGTGGCGTAGGAAGTAACATGACAGATGAAGAGTGAGTTCTAAGCTAAGCAGAGCTTTATATAATGTAATACTTAATTAAAAAAATATATATTTATTTGTTTGGTGTTTGCTGAGTCAAATTACTAAGTTAACATCGTACAAGTTATATTATTGCTTTTTATATCCAATAATATAACTTGCACCCAAGATAGTTTATGAAAGAAAGATGGAAAAAAATAATATAATATTCTATGATCTCATGAAAAGTCTTTTTTTACAGTAAAGAATATTTTGAAGATCTTACACTTGTTTGCGATGACCACCTAGCTTTCCCTGGTGGGAGAAAATTTGGCAACGGAAGTGTGTCAGTGTCCAATCTGAAAAATGTAAGTTGTTAATCTTTCGATATAGCCTTTAGATAATTTTACCACTTTAGTATCAGTATTGTGTGTAAAACCTACTTGAGTAGATACAAGGAAAAAAAGCCAGTCTAACGCTATGTACTTGTAAGATGAGATGTGAGTTTTTCTGTAAGGTTTACCACAGGAATGAACATGAATAAGTTTCCAATTTCTATGCCATAACATTTTTTTGGGTAGGTACAATAAAGATATTACAGTCTAGGAAAAATGCACTTGTCGTTTAAGAGTAAGAGCTCGCTTCGCTCGATTAATAATAAACGATTCGGTTGTTAAATAATGGAAAATCATGTTCCAGGTATGCCAGAATTTATCGGAAGCTTTCTTTGCGTGCAAATGGAAAGATATACCAAAGCAAACGTGCGAAGACCTTTTCTCGCCTATATTGACAGAAGAAGGCATATGTTACACATTCAACACGTTGAGGGCTGACGAAATATTCCGAATGGAGAAGTAAGTTAAGTTTTTCGGTTTAGAAATCTATCCATTTTAATAATGCATTAAATATTAACTCCCAAAACTTAGGCAATTTTAAAGGATGTATATTATATTTTTCAGTTTACATAAACATTACAAGTATTTAGAGCACGAAAATAAAGCAGAATCTTGGAATTTAGAATTTGGATATGCTCCAAAGACCCCTATAGAAACCTATCCACATAGAGGTTCTGTGAGTATAATCAACAATAGCAATTTCTATCTTATACCTATGCCTTTATATACTTACGTATACAGTTAACTTTATATATAAGTACGTAAGATATTTCATCAATCAGTATACGTAGAACTCTTTACAAGAGGCATATGTCCAGACGTTGAATTCTTGTGGCTAAACCTGTATACTTACTTCGGAATGTGTTCTTCAGGGTTATGGTGCTAAATCTGGATTAGTTTTTCTAATGCGGACTAGGGAGAGTGATTTGGACTATCTCTGCCGCGGTCCCGTCCAAGGATTTAAAGTGAGCTCTGATTATTATTTTTCCATCGTTATGTTAGATTAAATGACAAAAAAGATAATATAATTATTTTTTTCAGATTTTGCTTCATAATCCGGCAGAGTTACCAAGACTTACACAAAACTATTTCCGATCGCCTTTGAATCAAGAAGTAGTGGTTGCTGTGAAACCCAAAATGATGACAACATCTGAAGGCTTGAAACCTTACGATCCTGAAAGGTAATTTTCTAAATTGACTTTACAGATTTATGCTTTAAATTATGTATAAAATCGTACTATTGCATAAACTTATTCCTATCCTTATTCCTTAAAAATATTTAGCCAACATTTAGGTTCTATTTCCCGCTGTACTTTCTTTTTTTTTTGAAATTTCTAATACTTCATAATTTTATTTTTCTTTCAGACGCCAATGCTATTTTCCTACTGAGAGATATCTTCGTTACTTTAAAGTTTATACCCAAACGAACTGTGAATTTGAGTGTCTTACTAATTATACTTATTCTAGATGTGGGTGTGTACATATAGGAATGCCACGTTAGTACATTTTTATCAAGTTCCGTAAATAAATGTATTAATTATATTTAAAAAAAACTTTATATTTAAATTTTTTTTTTACAGATGGTCCAGAAATGGAAGTATGCAATACGGGAAGTATACATTGCATAAAGAAAGTACAAAGTGAGTTTGCACAAATTAAATAGGTATAATAATAAATTGAAGAGACATTCCCACATCAAAGTTTTTGGCAATCAAATTAAATTATTATTATTTAAATGAATTAGTATAACATGTTAGGTATACACCTTTTACCTACAACAAAAACTGACATTTTTAGGATACCTATTTTACTTTAAGCGTACCTATATATTCTTTACAAACAATTAATCTTCTTATATTAAAATTACTCACATACTTATTGTGTTTTTCCATTTTGCATACCTATTTAGATTTAATAACCCTCCTTCTGCCGCAGTCGGATAAAAATAAAATTGATTGTCTATAAATAATAATGGATGATTCTGTTATCTAATATTAAATTAAAAAATAATAATAAAGGTACTTAATATTTCATCGATTGTGTTCTAGTGGAACTAGTAGTAGTTGAAGTGGAGTCTAATTTGGAAGGCACCGGTTCGGAAGCTTCCAACGAAGCGCGTATGATCGCCCACAGCTGCAAGTGCCTGCCGGCCTGCACCTCCATCGAATACGAGTCCGAAACTTCACAAGCGGATTATGATTGGAAGGCTATATTCAGGGTCCTCAAATTAGACTTCTCTGAGATGGCGTTGGAGTAAGTACTTTAAGCTAAGTATTCGTGGAAGAAATCCGAACTAAATTATACGAGTTCAGTTTCCTCCAGTTCCACGAGTACTGCGCAATTACAGAGTGTATTTTGAAAGGAAGCCGTGGAACCTATTAGGATTTTTTTACCTTTAAATGTTTACTTGACTTCAATTTGTTGAATTTACAAATAGAGAGAATAGAGAGAGAGTGATTGAATATTTCCCGATAGAAATGACCTTATTTTACCTGAACACCAGAAAATTAAATATAATTTTGAATTTACAAATTTCCTTTGATTTATGATGAGAGTTTGAAACAAAGTACAAAGCTTACTTATATTTTTAGCTCTCAGTGCTCCCGCGTATCTGTCTTTTTCAAAGAGCCTCAGTTCATCACCTCACGGCGCTCGGAGCTGTACGGTCAGACCGACTTCCTCGCCAACTGCGGGGGCCTGCTCGGACTGTTCATGGGCTTTTCCCTGCTCAGCTTGGCTGAGATTTTGTACTTTTTAACTTTGAGGTAAGGAATAACAATTCAAAGATCAGAGCTATAATGCCAGAAGTACCTACTTAATAATGGCATTTGTGTTCTCTATTTAGCATGTCTCATTACATTATATAAATAAATAAATAATTACGTACATATAAATAATTAAATACTTAATATTTGCATGCTGGAAACAGTTAAATATGTGATTCTATTGGCATTTATATATTGTACTGTGCTAATTACATTTGTAGCAAATAAAAAAATTTGAGGTAAGGAACCAACAATCACTAGAGACCATGTCATGCCATGCTCAGAACATATTCTCCTAAGGCCTTGACTCGATCATAACTATACGGAGCGGAGACCTCCTGAACAGTTTTGGAAATCCGTTAGAACATCCTAATAAATTTTCGCTGTGGTGGAGTTCGACACAAATTTTTAGATGTCGTCTACATAAAAACTTATTTTAACTTATTCTAAATTATTGCAGATTATTCTGTGTCATATGGCGCCGAAAAGCCGCGAAGAAATGTGAAAATGATTTGGCGAAGTCTAACAACAATGCAAAAGGGGACAAATTGAAACAGTTATATGTAGATTAATATTTGATAATTTTATCACTATACATTATTTAGTTATTTGGAATAATTAAGATCTTTAACCAACAACTTATAAATTGTAAATTAAGATGTTAAAAATTTAAAACTTGAGGTACAATTTTCAGTGCATAGTAACAAAGAAGAAAGGCTTTCCTAATTTATTAAGACATATCTAATTAATTTAACTTGATTTCTTACCGAACGAACTAAATATGAAAATTGGACTGATGTTGTACATTCTATATAGGTACTGGTAGTGGTATGAGCCTGCGGCATGCTTTTTTAGCCTGCAGCATGAATGGGCCGGCTAATCCGGGGAATTACCACACTCCCACAGAAGACCGACGCCTGAATGGCGGCTATCAGCCGCCATGCTCCGTCCGGTGAATGGGAGAGCCGGAGGCCCAACTCCCCAAATGGGGCGGGGGTTTTTTATAGGCCGGCAACGCTTCTGTGACCCCGCGGGTGTTGCAGTTGTCTATGGACGGCGGTGATCACTTAACATCACGTGACCCGCCTGCTCGTTTGCCTCCCTCAAACATAAAAAAACTTATATTTTAGAATGAAGATATTTTAGTTAAATGTTGTAAAAATATGTCGATTTGTTAAGATAAGTAAATATAATATTATCTATATATCAATCGTTTTATTTATATTTCTGTGATGAAACATGGGGTAAAAAACATCCGATTATTGCCTAGTCATTTCCTGAAAAATAAAATTATAGTTAAGGCACTCAAAATGTGTACTACATTGTACATATAAAAAAACTATTCTACAAAACACATTTTATTACACTATAATTACGTTATATTTTTAAGCTAATGTATTACCACATACAAATAATACTATACTATAGTAGTATTACTCATTCACACTGTTCACACAAAAGCACTATAGGTACGATTGGCGTACGCAAGCGTGCGTAAAAGAGGGAAACGTGATCGACATTAATGAAACTCATCCGAATTGATATGATTATGATTGTCAAAGTGCGTGCGGGACAGAGAAAGAGCGAGGATTATGACAGAGTCAAATAGTACTTCCGTAATTCTGTTCTAATGAATGGGTGCTCAGTAGTAATGATGTGCTTGTTTGAATGACGATCAAATCATATTGTACCTAACAGAGACAAAAAACAACCGAATAAGAGAAAAATTACACTTTATTTTAATTCAAATATAGCCTAAACCTAAATACAACTTTAAAAAAAATATAATTATACAGTGCTTGGTCCACTGGGTTTCTTTTTAGGAGCATAACCGATACGATTATGTATCTCCTCTGTGGTTTTCTGGCCTGTACCCATTGATTTCGGCGTTTCCTCCTGCATTTCTCCTGCTAAAGAAGAATTCGACCCTTGGTCTCGACGAAGAGATTCATACTCTTGAATGTCGTCTAATTTTAAGGTAATCTCGGTCAATGGTCTCCGTATCATATTGGATCTGAAACAATATTGAAGATCGATTGAAGACACCATGAAGCACTCCATACTGCTTTATGTTTGTGAATATGAAACGTGGGTGAAAATTCGAAATATGTAACTCATTTTTATTATTACAAACAAATTTAAAACCATCAATATTTTAATGTGTATAAAATCACATTAAAATATTAAAAATAATAAACACTAAAATTAATTATTAAAATGAGAATAAAATTCTCTTTTCGGCTCTTCACATGTAGAACTACTGTACCAGCATATGCATTTTTCTTGTAATGCTGGTTAAATGAAATAAAACATAACATTTTCTGGCGTAGTCAGACAATAAAACGCAACTACAAAAAATTAAATAGTGAAGGAACGCGTCTGTTCCTGTTATGTTGGTACAATTGGTAAAGCGACTCTAGATAGTGTGTCGAAATGTCGATAAATTAATAACACTATAATAAAAGAAAGAAAGTTAGAAAAGTCGACGACTTATTGTTTTGAGTTTTTTGTATGTACGGAATGTATCATTTTCACAGGCAGACGAAACATATAATTCTTTTTCCTTGCAAACATAACATAAAAGTGAATTATAAAATTATAATAACAAGAAATAGTATAATCATCAGCAGTAATTTTTAAGAAACCCTAGATGTAGATAAATTTTACTAATCTTATTCATAAAAAGCTATCGTCTATGATAAATATTAATAACTAAAATGATTTGCTTAACATTTCGTTTAACAATTAACATTAAAGATAACCTTAATTTGTTTGTAATTATAATAACTGTCTGTAATTAATAAAAAATTATGAAGTAGTGGTATGAGCCTGCTGCATGCTTTTTTAGCCTACAGCATGAATGAGCCGGTTTGTCTGGGGCAGTACCACACTCCCACAGAAGACCGACGCCTGAATGGCAGCTATCAGCCGCCATTATATTATATAAAAGCTAAAAACACAGAAATCTCAGAACTAAAAGTGCAAGATGTCTTAAACTTTGCATGGAGGTTCTTTTCAGGACGTAATGCTTGCTAGGATCAGGAATTGTAGGACGTAAGCGGAGCCGCGAGAAAAAGCTAGTTATTTTATAAATACAATGTATTATTGCTATGTTAAAAATTTTACTTTGTTCTTTAATAATTAACGCCCGACGAAGTGGGCCCGGGTCAGCTAGTTATAAATATAATAATAAATCATACTAGAGTAATGAACACAGTCAAATTTTATAATCGTTTACAATATTAACAATATTTATTTAATTACAGTTATCAACTTGAATCTTATCGATTGACAATGACAATGTATGTACATCACTACAGTTGTTGCGTGGCTTGTTGATTACGTAGTACGTCAACAATTTGTTAGTTTGTGAAAGGATTTTCGTTGTGATTGTTTTTCTATATAGCTTTCTTCAATTGAATTTGTTGTGTGTAAACAAATATAAATAAAACTTACGAAAATGCTGTATCTTGAAGATTATTTGGAAAGTAAGCTATCTTTTGTTCGATGAGATGACGCAACGTATGTCCTGTTAGTTGGCAGGCTTGTCCAACATCATGTCCTTTGTGTAATAAGTAGCGCGCAATTTAAAATTTAGTTTTAAAAGTATTAGGTGTTGAGATACAAAGTTATTCATATATATATACACATTATTCCAGTGATCGAACATCTACCTCAAGAATTAAGAGATAGATTTACCGAAATGCGTGAAATGGATTTATCAGTTCAAAGTAAGTAAGCATGTGCAATTTATCATTCTTTCTAACAACTCAATCCTTCCTTTTTATTCCGCCTCAAAAGAGAATATATAGTTGAAGAAGCAAAAATCACAATTTAAAATGGTTTTGAGATTGCTTTTGTTTCTTACCAGATCGTTTTAGTGCTGTTCAACCCCAAACCTGAAGGTTGGATAGTTTTAAATATAGCACAAAAATATATGTGCTTTTTGGCTCTATATCGCATATTTAACATTTAAAACAAAAACTAGAAGAAATATAATAATAGACTTTAAATTTATTAACATTACCCAGATAACATGGACACTCTGGAGAAAAGGGTTAGAACATTATTTGCTGGTTGCCGCCGTGGAGAATTGAATACAGACCAAGCTAACACAGAATTTGCAGACATCAAGCAAGGTTATAACAAAACGTTAGAGGAAGCTGATGAAAAAGTGGCTTTAGCAAATCAAATGCGAGACCTGGTTGATCGCTATCTACGAAGACTTGGTGTGTCACTTTGTATTTATAAAGTTTTTATGCTGTTTTAATTATTCAAATATTTTGGTTGAGTTGTGATTTTATGAAGAAATTTAAATTACTTTTTGCACAAATTAAACTTTTTAATTATTTATTTAACATTTTACAACAGTTGATTTACATATTTACTTTATTTAAAAAAAGAACACAGTAATGAAAAATACATGCATGGATGCTACTTGTATGAGGGATTATGAATAGTCAATATTTTTTAAAATGACAAATTTTTTAAATATATATTTGAATTTTTTTTTTATATGTTATGATTATATATTTTATTTTTATTTATTTCCTAGATACCGAGCTTCATAAGTTCAAGTGTGAATTGGAAGCAGATAACAAGGGAATAACAGAATTGCTGGAAAAAAGATCGTTGGAGCTAGACATCAATACAAATCACACACCTACACCGAATAATAACCATTATAAAGAAAACAGGTTAGTTATTTTTTAAGTATTTATAAGCATAAAATTAACTAAGCATATTTATTTATTTTTCTGATTAAGAAAAGCCCGGAAATGATAATGTTTGGTTTATGAACTAAATAATAGAATTTCCGGGCTTGTTTCATTTGTCGATATATAAATAGTAATTTGATGATGGTCACATGGTGAAGGCGTGTGTCTTGTGATCTGGAGGTTGTAGGTTCGATCGAATCCCACTGAAGGTAACTTTGTGAAGAAAGTTTTTTCTAGTCTGGGGATATTTTATGCTTGAATAACTTGATTATCTGAAAATAAAAATGATTCCATGCTTTGGAAGGCATGTTAAGATGTGGGTTCTGAACGCTATCTAGTGTTTATATAAACCTATCCCAGGATTGATTCTCGTTTATCCTTTGGGTCGCAGAGGTTAGACGGTAGTCTCCCTTTTTATTAACCATACCAAATCTAGTTTATATATGTATGTATCTCCTAGTTTATTATGATAGCGCTCGGATAAGTAAGTATAAATAGTAATTTGTAACTTGTTTTAGATACAGAATTAGAGACAAACGTCGTGACAGTTGGGGCACTAGGGAGTCTCGCACTCATACAGCCTCCGGAGACCTTTCAAGAACAGATTCTGCTATTCAGGTATTATTACACTTAATATATTTTATAATTAACATCTATGTGAAAAAAGTAATTCAAATATTAATGTAATGGGAGAGCTGGAGATAATTAATTACCAGACTGCGGCAGAAGGAGGGTTATGTTTTTCGGGCGTATGTATGAATGTAGATTTCTATGTTCCCTCCTAGGGCCTAAACGGCTTGAAGGATTTAAACATATTAGGTATCATTGGATTCGTCATGACAGTGCGAGTGACACTGGGTACATAAAAAATATAAATAATGCAAAATGACGAATTTATGACGTCATAAAGTGAGGATGCAAAATTTTTTTCCTCAAACCCCATCGAGTTGCAGGCGGGACAAACCAATCTACGAGAATGTTGTATCTACCAATTTGTTTTTTTAAATAATAATAAAATATATGAATCTATAAAAACAGAAACAGGTTATGTAAATTACAGCAGCGGTTCTTAATCTTTTTTGGTGACTGAACGCTTTTGGAAAGCGAAATACTCGATGGAATCCTAACAATAACATATTTTTGTTTGTCGGCTGTCTTCTACGCCGCGTCAAAATGGTCAACCCGAAGGTAATGTTTAAAAAAATGAATTCTAAAGCTGATATTAAATATTGCAAATATTTCAGGCTGCATTGGGGCGGGACTCGTACGGTTTGGGGCACGCGGGCAGTGCGATAGCCGCCGCTGCTAGCCAAGCCATTGCTGCTACCCAACAGGTATGTTTTTAACCGACTTAAAAAAAAGGCTTTATCCCTCACAGCTTAGACAAATTAAGTTCGAGTATTAAGTTATAATGAATACATACATATAAAGATAAACAGCAAAGACGCAGGCCAATGAGAAAAAGGACATTTTTTCATCATGACCTGTCCGGGATTCGAAACCGGGACCTCTCGCTCTGCCACTGCGCCAACGAGGTCGTCAAACATAGTAATATTTGCATGCTCTAAACAGCAAAACATAGCAAACTTAATAATTAATTATGTGCCGTCTGAATCATTGTACCTATGTTTGACAAATAAATAAATTGATTGATGTGTGATGTGATCTGTATGGCTGTGTGTGTGGGTTAGATGCAGCAAGGACGGCGCACGGCGTCGTTGAAGGCGTCGTACGAGGCGGTAGCAGGCGAGCTGCACGCACTGCACCCCACCTCTCACCCCCACTCCTCGCATCACGATCACGGTATACATATACGCCTCTATGTATGGTTATTTGTAATAAATCTACACTTTCGCAGGATTTGATGACTAAAGAAAAGAAATATATAGGGACAAATCACACTATTGAATTAGCCCTAGACACTATCCATACTTATTAATATTATAATCTGGAAAGTGTGTTTGTCCGTCTTTAAAAAACGGAGCAAAGGATTAGCGTGATTTTTTTTATGTGGAGAACTGTCTCCTGGGCTGGAAGGTGTCATAGGCTACTTTTTGATCACCCACTTTGGCGTGAGCGAAGCCGCGGGCAGAAGCTAGTATTTGATGATAATAATACATACATATATAGATAAACATCCAAGACCATTTTCTATCATGAACTGGCCAGGATTCGAGCCCGGGATCTCTTGGTTAAGAGGCAAGGAATTTACCACTGCGCCAACGAGGCCGTCAAAACTGCTGACCATACATATTTATAGTTACGTAAAC
>JADGIL010042898.1:0-11202 GCA_020352625.1 Cactoblastis cactorum
TCAAAATCCAACTATTTATTCAGAAATTAGACCTTCACAGGCACTTTTTCACGTCACCAATAATTAAATATTTAAATCTCATTCAAGCTATAGACTACCAGCATTTCGGAACGACCACTGCTGAGAAGAAATGCCGAAACAAACTCAAGTATTTATAACAAAATTTAAGTGTGGATAGTTACGTGTGTAAAATTAGATCGAACAGATGGGAAATAAGACACACTGTGGACACTTTAAGGTCAGCGGCATGAACGAAGGCCAAGTAAATGGAAGTAACGAGCTTTTTACAAGTTGGCAGCAAGCTGCCGTGAATAGGTAATTGTGAAAGTGTTTCAACAAGACTATACAAAAATTTTCTTTTGGCCAGGAACAGTTTTTGGCGTTACATGCATGACTTTTATGAAAAATTTTAATTCTGTGCAGTTAACAATTGCAGAGTTATTACATTCGGAACCGATCCTGGGTGCACCATCAAATCACGCTTGTCATAATAAAGATACATTCCTTTCAATTCAATCGGATACTGGGAAATGGGTGAAAGCTGGCAAGATTTAACAACGGAACAATAATGGGTCAGGGTAATAAATAGGGTCTCTTCTTTTTCATATCATCATTATTTCAGCCGCTGGAAGTCCACTACTGGACATATACTTCTCCCATCGACTTCCAAGATGACCGTTTGGAAACGGCCTGTATCCAGCGCCTTCTTATGATTTTGGTTAAGTCATCCAACCATCTGCTTGGGTATACTACTAAGTAATAACCTATTCATTACTTCAATTCTATGGAATGGCTAACTTAAAACAGGCTTAAAAAATTGTCGTCTCTAAAACATATGAAGTCAACATTTCCAGTTGAATGCTCACAGACAGAAATACATATGAGGCAGTTAATCTAATTTTTAGGTTCTGACGAGAGTCAGAAAATGGTTAGCTTCGAAAAATACGAATGGAATTTTGAATTACATTTGTTTGAGTTCATTTGGGTGTTTATATAACGTAAATTTATCATAAATATCTAGTCTTCAAACGATACAGTCACGGCAAACAATTAACTGGGTTGGGTTAAATGGGTTGATTATCTATTAAGGGATTGTATCAGATTAAAAGTTTTGTACGTTTTGCATAAACAGATACGAATACAATATCACGTCTATGTTCGTTACGGGGTAGACAAAGCTCCGAGCTGAGAGTCGAATGGTGAACATTAAACTAACTATTCCAAAATTGCTCAGATTTCCAAAATAGTACATAGATTTTCTATTCTTCCATATTATCTAACAAAAGCGTACGTGACCATTGAAAGCAACTACATTATCGATAACTGTAATTTATAATCGAATGGTACAGGTGCATTTGGATTTAATAATTTACGACAGTACAATGTTAAATGTAGATAGTAGACTCGTACTCTCATACCAGTCGTAACAATAATATTATCTCTGTGTATCCAATATTACGAATATTTATTGAAAATGGTAGCGAATTATACAGTAAGCCTTATAATAAAATATGGATGAAAGGATTTATTATGATGTTTTATGAAATTGAAATGAAATAATAGAAACATTTTAAACTTCATATCATTGTTTTTCGTTGGTTTTTATTAATTGACAAATTTCCATTATTACTTTCAAGTTTCGATTAAATAATTTATGCGCATTTAATTTCTTGTTTTGCCGAGTTTTCCAAGAATGAAATCCGTCGGATGTAAATAATTTATTTTTTTCCGCCTAGCTCAATTCAAACAAAAGTTTTGAAGTCTTTTGGATCTCAACAACACGACATCTTTGTTATTGTTTACATAATTTTTTGTTATGATTGAAAAACACCTTGAGATTGACCTTCTACCTTTTTAAATTGGGTGTTAAATAATCAAAAAATTCAAAATCATCATAAAATCTCAGAAACGATTAATGCTAGGGGTCTTAAAATTTTGGAGCTTCATTTTAGAATGTAGGTGTTTGCTAAGACGGTTGCTAAGATCGGGAATTACAGGACGCCGGCGCAACCACGGGAAAAGCTAGTTTATATATACAGCAGATTTGTATGATTATATTGTAGTGGTATTAGCCTGCTGCATGCTTCTTTAGCCTGCAGCATGACTGGGCCTGGTCATCCGGTGCAGTACCACATACCCACAGAATATTGACGCCTGAATGGCGGCTATCAGCCGCCATACTCCGTCCGGTGAGTGGGCGGGCGGGGGCTTTTTAAAGGCAGGCAACGCTTCCATGACCCCGCAGGTGTTGCAGTTGTCTATGGGCGGCGGTGATCACTTAATATCACGTGACCCGCCTGCTCGTTTGCCTCCCTCTTACATAAAAAAAGAGTCAACTCAGTGTCATAATATGGAATTATGTTTTGCTACCAATAAAACTAGGTACTCATTTACTTGTGAAACAAAGCTTAGGGCTACAATTATTGTGTGCGGCGTTGATTGATTGTTGGGAGGTAAATAATTACTTTTCCCAATTTAGGGTAAGGATTTTCTATTAAGGATATTTACTTTCAATTTTTATATTGTTTCTGTAGTACTTTGAGCTTGCTGAATAGTAGACACTTTTCGAAATTTGGTATTTTTTATGTATTGGAAAATTGTAATATTTCAGGATAATTCACAAGTTTAAAAATATTTTTACTTAGTACCTCCCAATTCTTAATATTAAGTAAAAGGTGTAAGCTAAAATGTGCGTTTGTTTTTCCATTTAAAAATCATTTATTAGAAAATATCGGCTAGTTAAAAAAAATCTTAAGTATTGTCTCTATAAAACGGTCACAAAAAAAGGAATAGTCAGGATCTATTTTTACTCATATTTTAAATAACTTTTATATAAAGGCTTTTTGAACGATAACTAAGATTATTTATGTTTTTTAGGGGATAAGAGACCGTGCAAAATAAATATTTATTATTAAAAAATAATAAAGATTTATTTATTATTATAAGACAACAAATTGCAAAATTAATTGGTTCCCTTGAAGTTGAAATTCATTTTCAATTTCATCAAAACTATCCTCGCTCAAATATATGATTTCATTTCTAGTTCAACATACTGAAAAGTCGTCTCACAGAGGCCAGAGACGCTTCGTGGAAAAAAGATAGGATCCTTTTGGATCTTTCAAATGATATTTATAAGAAAAAAGATATTTTTTTAGAAAAAAATTATTTTTCAAAAGCAATACACACATGATGTCACGTATTTTTTCCTTACGGGGTAAAAAAGAGCCAAAAGTTAAAAGACTCGATGGTTACAGAATGCTAATGGTGAAATGCAGATTAGAGTTTTGAGTATTGTCTATGAGAAGATTTGAATTTGATTTGCCAATTTGAAGTCCTAACTTTGATTGACTTTTACAATCTGGCGTGGCGTGACTTTTACAATAAAGAGCTGGCAGATTTAAAGTGTTTATATTTCAGAATACCAGTAGTAAATAATCTACTTCCACTTAATCTATGTGTATACAGTTTCACACACGTCTTCATCCCTCACGGGGTAGATAGAACCAAGAATCGCGGGACTTGAAGGGCACGCTTAGCAAAATGCTGAGTTTACTGGTGGAATGGAGGTTCAGAAATAATGACAGGTTGCTAGCGCCGCCCATCGCCTATGAGAATTCCTGTTTCAACCCCTATCCCTTGATTGACTTTTACAGTCTGCGCGAGATGAATAGCAGCTGACTCATTCTACAGTTTTCTTTCGCTCTCAGAGCAGCACGGAAGAATTCCGTTGAATGCAAATTTAAAAATGAAATAATAGAAATAACAGGAGTCCTGTTTAATTTAATTTTATCTTTTGCATCCTTCCTTTTGACTGGACTTTTTAATACTTTAATGTTGCTCTTGTAAAGATAACTTTTCTTGGAATTAGTAACAAAGTTTTTGGGATAATTTTAATGTAGATTAATAAAACATCGTAACTAGTATTGTTAATGCAAAAGTATGTTTAAATTTCGGATATAAATAGAAAGTAGAACTTAAAGCAATTTATTATTATAATTTGTCTTTTGTTTGTTAAGCGCTTTTGTAGAGTCAAAGCATAATTAATATCAATTTGTTTGCAATGTTTACATATTATGTTAATTATGCTCGTTTGCCTCCTTCCTTCTTTTTCTTTCATAAAAATAAATATTAATAAACAAATTTATTAACTAGCGCCATAACATAAATTTCTGTTCTGCATTAAATAATTCTATTCAAAAAGGTTTTTCTTCAATCTCATTAAGAAATGAAACCACGGTCCAAAGAAAAGCTTGTTTATTTTGCTATTTCAACTTGAAAGTAGTTACTAAAATGGCTTGATAACATGTTAAATATTTAAATAATATATTATATAAGTATAATTAATAGGCCAATTAAACATAATCGCACAGTAATAAACACAATTTTGTAAATTATACAACATAAACAGTTAAAAGATTGATCTGCAATTCAAAATTTTCGCCGTTCGTAATGTCATTTATACTAATCAATTATTTGTCATTATGTTCGTAATACTAGATTTTGCCCGTGGTCTCGCTCGCGTGGAGGGGGGGGGATTATAAGTAGCCTCTGTCACTCTGCAGCCCTTCAACTATCACCACATAAAAATCACACCAATCCGTTTCTCCGTTTTGACGTAAAAGACCGACAAACAAACACGCTTTCCCATTTATAATTCCCATCATAAAATATCAGTGTTTCAATGATTTCTTAATATTTAAATTACCTATTATCTTATATCTATTTGCAAATCGAGACTATATATTCATATTTTGGATGTTAAAGAAACAAGAAAAAAAAACCAATTAAGTACGCACAGACACTTGTCAAAATGTACTTACTTGCGATGTCTACTTTAAAGTATGTATGTCTGTGGTTAAGTGATATGTATACACAAAGGGTGTGTAAGCCACACACTAAAATTTCATTAAGTAAGAACAGATAAGCACCTGTTTCGTATCGCTTATATATTAGCTTAATATAAGCTTATGTAAGTTTGAGGTTGTTACAACATATTGATAATCTCTTTGGTGCACTGGTAAAGTGTTTGCCTCTACACCGAGAGGTCCGAGATTTGAGCCCCGGTTAAATCATGATATTCATTTATTATTTATATTTTTCGGATTGGCCTGGGTCATCAAGTAATCTTAGAAACGATATGTTTAAGGGATGCAAATTTTGTGCATTGGGATACCCTTTAGGAGGCAAGTGCTTTTTAGACGAGACTTTGCAGATTATCCATATGTGTAAAATGAATTGTCCCATTTTGATCGCATTTTACTGAAGAGTTAATAAAGTTTACCTTAAAAAATGGCTCAGCTTAGGACCTTTTATATTGACTTTTATAATGACGACCTCCGTGGTGTAACGGTTAACGCACTTGACCGATATCCAGGTGGTCCCGGGTTCAATCCCCGGTCAGGTCATGATGGAAAATTACCTTTTTCTGATGGGCCTGGATCTTGGATGTTTATCTATATAATGTATTTATTGTAAAATATAGTATCGTTGGGTTAGTATCCCATAATACAAGTCTCGAACTTAGTTTGGGGCTAACTCAAGTTGTGTGTTTTATCCCTAAAATAAAAAAATAAATAAAATAGTAAGTTGTGCGCTGACAAAGTAGCGTGTATAAACTAGTTGATAATATATACGGCTAACGCTAGCCAAGTCGTATTCGCGATTACTGAGAAGCAAAGCTTTAAGCAAGCAATTAGGACGTCTAGCAGATGTATGCAATTTATTTAGCTTTGTTGCTCGCTCGTACAGAAGTGTCCCCGTACTTGGTTTTACGTTCCGGACACGACTATGCACTTTGCTTGTGCAGTGTACAAAATCCCCAGTCCACAAAAGAAATAATCATTTTTATGATGTCACAGCTCAACGTGAGATATCTTTTGACTAATCTGTATAAAAATATTTTTCCTTTCAGGCTTTTAAGTAACCTATGATGAGTAAATGAAAATATCCCAGACTTTAATAGAGGTAATTTTATTTAATAGAAAGGAATAAAGTATAAAATATAAATGAAAAGAGAAAATATTTAAAATACTTCACTTTAAAAAAAGCTCTGTATTTAATACAGAAAAATAATAATGTCTAAAAAACAATATAAACTTTTACGAATTATTTTTAATTATGGACTATCTAAATGTTTTGAATGAAGTGCTAAGCAGTAGTAATGATATTTTTAGCACAAAACCACTCAGATTAACTATTAACATAAGTTTAAAAAATACTACGAGTTATTATTTCAACATTCAAAGTACGTTTAATATGAAGGACTTACTGTTATGCTCCATTTTCTTAAAGAACACTAAGAAGAAGCTTTATCGCCTTTGCATTATGCAATTCCTGTTTTGCCTTTGTAATACATAAATTATTCTACAGATATGTTATTTCATTCAAACCTATAAAATGTAATGTACTTCTTAAATTGAAAAGCTTATAAAAGGGTTAATTTTATTCGGAATGGATGATATTTTAATTCTTATATTAAACATGGTCATTAATTTTTCATACAAAATAGGGGAAAAATTATGTATCAAATCAATGGTTTTATGTACTAATATTATTATCAATGGGACTACCATTTTGATGAATGTTTCAATAGTTGTAGATATAGAATATCATTTCAGTAGGTATATCAAATATTTATATAGTATAATATATTGATTTATTTATATTCAAATAAAAAACTATAAAATATTGATTTAGTTTAGATTTTAAAATTGTGACATATTATCTAACATAGTATTAATTTATTTTTCTGTGCTGTTATTATTTTGTGAATCAGCTACTACAAATGCCATTTCCTGGTCTTCAGAAACACTCTGTAAAATTGACATGGTTAAGTCATTGACAATGGGCAAAGATTTACGGAAAGGAAATACGAGAGTATTGAAGGAAATCTTTTACGGGATTTATGATATTAAACATAGCTAATAAAAAAAAATTGTGTGCTTTGAACATCGTAGGAGTGGTACTCGGGTAAACATGATTTCTTGAAAACAAACAGATAAAACTTTGCTATTATAATAATGTTATTAAGAAAGAAGAGAAAAAGTGACAATAAGTCAAGAAAAATGTATTTCTTTACATCGAATCTAAAATTAAACTGACCCAAGAATAAAGATGAAAGAATCTCAAATTTTTAAGGTTTATAAAATGCTGGATTCAGTTCAAACGCTTCACGACTGGACTAGGTAATATATATTCACTAGCTTTTTTACCAAGGCTACTCTCGCTTCTTATAATTCCCGTGGAATTTATGCATAGTCCCGTCTTAGCAAGTACCTATATCATAAAAGGAACACCCTTACAAAGATCCCTAGTACTTGTAGTTTCTCAGATGTAATGATGAGCAAGTGATTATTTTTTGCTTTTATATATAGATATAGTCTTCACTCTTACAAATATCTATACATATAATAATATTGTAACTACATATGACTGTACATAGGAGATATTTTAGAAAAACATATACAGTGGCTCTTTATAGGACCTACGGAAGCCAAAACGATTGTTTTTAGAATTTTTGTCTGTCTGTATGTTTGTACACGCGTCACACAAAAACTACCGAACAGATCTGATAAAATTTGGCACTACGATAGACTATGACCTAGATTAAAAGATAGGCTACTTTTTATTCCAGAAAAATGTCCGGTTCCCGAGGGATATAATTTATTGTAACCGAACAAGGGGCTGACAAGATAGTATCCAGTAGGTCGGACGAAGTCGCGGGCATTAGCTAGTACTATATAATTGTATATTTGTAAGAGTGAAGACTAATTTGATTCGTAGTATTTAACCTCAAGTCTTGTTACCTATAAAAACTAAAAAAAAAAAACTAAATTTACTTTACAAAATAGAAAATTATTTGCCACATGATTAAATGAAAAAATTTAAAAAATAACTCTTAAATAAAATAAACTCAGTAAAGTTATTTTTCCTTTCACAAGGAGTTTCGACATATGTATTTTTGTCCGTACATAGGTAGGGTGTATGTTATTTTGCGAAGAACTAGAGTCGCCTTAGTCTTTTGAATAATTTTAAACTGTTATAATTTTTCTTATAACAGTTACGTTTTTTATATAGTACTCCAACCTCTAGTTTTTAGAGTTTAGACTCGAGAAACTCCTGTGAGATTATTTTAGTTTTTTTGTACCTTATAAAATACGCAATCTCTTTTGTTAGACATAAGCTGAATAATTAATGTGTATAATTAAAACTTTGGTCTAGCAATAATTTTACTCACTTCTGACGCTTGGATTTTTCTACTAGCATAGACAAACAATTCTTTAGAGCCCATTCATTTATCTGTTCATTATTTTCTAAAGAAACCATAAAAAATTATTATAATTTAAAAACAATTTATTCCAGGAAATTCTAATAATTACGGTAAAATATAATCGACTTATTTGAGTTATTTTCCACTATTAAAGTAGAATTTCCTAAAATACCGAAATGTGTAAGTCCAATTACAACGTTGTTAATAAAATTATTTATTAACAAGGCACGTTGAAATATAGGATCGTGAAATTGGAGCCCTTTATGAAACACTTGTATTTCAATTCTAATTACCCTTTTCACATCCAAAACGGAGGTCGCAGCAAACATTATGAATATTTATTAATATTGAAATCAAAATATGTTAATTCTAGCTAAACCCAAATTGTTACCCAAGGAATTGGGATTTTCGCATAACAAAAGGTTAAATTAACATGGACCCAAAGACTAAAAATAAGGTCACAATATATTTAGCTCAGTTAAAAATATTTAGCTATTTATATAAGGCAAAATCAAAAGCAAAAAGACGTGAATACTATTTAACCATATATAAATATCTTACTTTATAAAAAACTTTTATATCGATCGATCTCGATCGAGTCAATATCTCGACTCCTAAAAAGTGTATATATAAGTATATTTATTAGGGTTTTAATTTTCTAAGAAAGAACCGGGATATTTAGAATTTTTTATATATTCAGTATTCAAATTTAAATTTTTTTTTTCAAATAGACTAGGATCTTGCACTATTGAATCGTCAATAAATTTATAACTATTTTTATTAACAATTCAAAAGCACAAATTGAGAAGAACTTGCTAGATTAACTGCTAAAAATAAACTCCTACATGCTCATAACACTAGATACAAGTGGCGGGGGTTGCAGTTGACTATGGGCGGCGGTGATCACTTAACATCACGTGACCCGTCTGCTCGTTTGCCTCTCTCTTACACAAGAAAAAAGTAATTATAATTTAGGAGTGTTTTTTAAATTACAAACGGATCCTCGATTAACAACCTGAATTAATTTTTTTATGTTTATTTATAAGCGAAAGGAGAAAAAAAAGAAAGATAAGAAAATCCATCAGGGATCACGAAGTTGGTAACTTTAATGCATGCCCCAAGATTTTGGCATCGTGCCAGTTAAATTCGTAAGTTTGCTAGCAGTGCTTCTTGTGGACTAGGTAGGGCGTCAATATGAAATTACATTTGTAAGTGCTAAAACTGCATCGTAGATAAAACTTTTTCATCGGAGAAAATATATATTTATTATGAAACAAGATGCTTCAGTTTTTTTTCTAATCTGAAACTAATGGATAGAACATTTTAAATCAGGTCAGCACTTTTTATGACAGAGAGAGGCAATCGAGCAGGCGGTTCACGTGATGTTAAGTGATCACCGTCGGCCATAGACACCTGCAACACCCATTTGATCATTTTAGGAATAAATTACCCACATGGCTTTTGGATAATAGTTTTATTTAAAAAGTCAATTTTAATGACTTTTATTTTAACTAGCCATAATTTATATTAAATTCAGTACATTATTGATTTATTTTGATTTTGATAGCTGTTTGTATGTTAACTATTTGGTATCAAATAATTGTGTTATTACTATTAGCTAAACATATGCTGTACATAACCTGTTTTTCATAGCTAAATACGCTTGTTTTAGTACTATGTACTTCATTTATTGTTATGTACTCTATTAAATACATTTTTACTTTTGTTTGATTTTGATGGATCATTTTCCATCTTAACCAAACTGGGTATCGAACCCTCGCCCTTTCAGTTCAGAGATATTACTGGAAACAAATATGTACGCTTATGATATTAATACGTAAATATAAAACGATTTCTTGAGAATTTACAGCTGACGCATCATTTAGATTCCATGCAGCCATTTTGTTCCAGCGCTCGCGTCCCCATCTCATGTGACAGTGTGATGTATGTGCGTTTACTTCGCACTTTGCCAAATCTCTGAAACAGCAATATTTTGGCAAAGCGAAACAACATTTTTATTGTTATATTTTACACGCAGTATCTAACTTGTATTTTTAAAGAGGGCTGTAGCAATCCTAAATTGTTATACACGTGCACAAGAAAATTGCACATTACGACATCAGATCCACGTGCCTTACGTCACGTATCTATGAGAGGCTAGATGTTGTTATATTGGATAAATTGCCCACTGGGTCTGGTATCGTTTAGTCGCTGTTCCTTTGTAGAATTATGTGGTTTGAAAATTTAATATGACACTAATTGGCATTGTACATATTTGGCAGTGGACTATTGATTAATAGAGCAAATTACTGTTTAATCTATCATGAGCGGCGGTGATCACTTAACATCACGTGACCTGCTCGTTTGCCTCCCTCAGTCATTTAAAAATAATCATGTCCAGTACTTCTAAAATGATCTTGCATTTGTTACGTTGAGGTAAATTATTTTATAATAAACTTTTGACGACCTCATTGACGCAGTTGTAAAATTCCTTGAACCACGCAAGAGGTTTGATTCCGGGTCAGGTCATGATGGAAAAAATCTATTTGAGATAGGGCTTGAATGTTTTAAATGATATGAAGTGTGTCTTTTCGTCTGTATTCCATAATACAAGTTTTAAAATTAGTTTGNNTTTGGAGCTAACTTAAATCGTGTGATTTGTCCTTATAAAACAAACCTTTATGTAAAAGCTAGATATATATTTACACAATAAAAATAATGATTGTTACCACAAATGAAACCATCAAATACATAATTTTGGAGCTTGTTTTGTACCTTGTACCTATATAAATATGTTGATTGAATTTTATTACTTGTAAAGTGTTTCTCCGAGGCCTGGTCTAAAAAGTTAGACAAATCACACAAATAAATAAAATTGGAGTGTCTGTCTGTAATTTCAAAATAATTGCAATTTACAAATAGCATAGAAGTAT
>JADGIL010042930.1:0-12090 GCA_020352625.1 Cactoblastis cactorum
AACCTGTTATCACTACATGACAACTTGTCATACTCCCACGCATCTTTTGTTTTGTTATAAATGTTAGAAACATACTAGCTTGTGCCCGCGACTTCTTACTTCTTAACTAATGCCAATATCTCGGTCTTTACAATTGTGAAAATCGTATCAAATATTGTCAATACTTTTTGGTTGACGCGCGTTCAATAACACGGATAGCTAAAATTTGTAAATAAATTTTGTTTCTATTGTTATCAGGAATATATTTTATAAAAAGGCTTATAATAGACCTGTCCATGATGTAATCCAGTTACAGTTTTATTATACGTATAGAGAATATGTTTCTTGTTTCCTAAATATTCTCTCAATGTAGCTTTATAATTCTTTATTTTATTTCTAATTGTTTATAAAAATTGGTTTAATGTTCGGATGAAATATTTTTCTAAATATTTTATTTCCACAATATATGTGATCCTGTTCCTTATCTTTTATTCATTAATCAAAGACTTGCATAATTTAATGGCATGGCAATTTATTTACGATTAGGATTTACGAATATCATGTTTACTCAATGTTTTAAACAGAGATATCGGGAATTATATTGGACCTGGACCGGAATTGATAAATACGATAAATGCTAATTGAAAATCTGTGTACCTATTTGGCAAAGCGATTAAATTATGCAATACCATTTTTGTTTAGAAAACTATTCCTTCATATTATTACTACAGTGTACATACGAGTATTTAGTGTAAGTATATGTAAGTAAACACACACTTAGATACGTATAATTTCAGACGTCTAGGCTCTCCTGAAAAATTCTGCAGTGATAAAATTCACAAAGATTTTTCCAATTATTACCAACTGCAAATCTATTTTTCCAAATCAGAGTTTGATACCCAGAAACCACAAGTACGAATGAGCTATGACCCGTTCACTTACTATAATACATCTTCTACAGACTACACATAATACCAAATTACAAAGTGATCGGACAAACTATTTTTTTTTCATACAAAGTTTACCCTGTCCTTTTATTGTATTTAAAGGTTAAATAAAAAAATCCTTTTATTTATGAGCAGTATGTGGTAAAATCACCCTTTTATTCAAGTTTCATGTTCATAGCTATTTTAGTTTCAGTTCTGTGACGATGAATTTGTTGACTTGGTTCTTTACGACCAATTTTGCCCCTTAAGAATCAAAATTTGAAAAATCCCTGATACACGTATTTGATATGTTTGTTAAAGAGCATTCGTGCCAAATTTTAATTCGATCGGTAAAGACTTTCTTTTTTTTTTCATACAACCTTTGACAACCTTTTTCACCCTTCTAGGGGATGTTGTAAAATCCTATCTTATCTGAGCACTACGTAATAACATAATATTGCTCTCCAAATTTCAAGTTTATAGTTTCTATGGTTTGGGCTGGATGTTGATGAGTTAGTCTCCTTTGTTCTTTTATATATATAAAAGATTATTGTAGCTTATTTATATATTAATTTATATTGTTGCAGAGTCAAGCCATGAGAATTGTGCGTACTGTGGGCCAGGCATTCGAAGTATGTCATAAGATGCAGACTAACACTCCAGAACAACCTGTACCTTCCACCTCCTCCATGATAGACGATCCCGTGCCCATCGATCAAGCCAGCGACGAACCTGCTACCAAAGGTCTCAAATGTTCTCAGACAAATCTGATCTAGTCTCAATTTGTTGTTTCTGAAGATTTAATTTCAATATAAGAAGTTTTCCTTATCATTTATTTTAGAAATGTTTTTCCATGCTAGATTTTATCTATTACTCATGCCAAGCGACTTGGTGTTAACAATTTGGTTAACTAAAATATAATTAACAATCCACGAGATCAAACATGTTATGTAATAATGTATGCATGGAAAAATGTTTATGTAAACAGAGATTACCAATCTTAATCCCAGCTGACACAAATTGTGACTAATCAATAATACTACGGGAACATGATAATGCTATGCGCTTTAAATACATTTTAGTAGAATCGATAGGCATACTGTCTTAGTGGACAATTCGATTAGAGCTTTACTCGATATCCGATTCCACTACAAACCTACATCTTCTATTGGCGATCATTGATTGCTAATCTTGTGCCGATTGCCTGCAATTGGCATGCATGGTGAGCATTCTGTCAGAACTTGCGATCGTTAGACAAGCTCTTCTTGTATGGCAATTTGCGAATGTATACAAAATATCCTTCTGGCTCTAAGCGATGACAAAAATTTACTATCTATCAACACTAATTAATGAATTTCGGATGTCTTGAACAGTGTATTTTTAATGAGCGTGTAAATACCATAGAATAATATTTGGCATAAATCAAAAGCAAGGCAGATGGACCGTCATAATTCAGAAAGACATGTTATTGGTTGGATTACGCTATTAGTTTTACTGTCGTTGACGTCAAGTTAAAGACACGTCTCGGCGCGGCAATGAAGCCGTACAATTTTCGTCATATTTTATATATTGCGATTGACTGCGTCGACTATTGCGTAGTAAAATATTTTAGTTACTATGCTACGTTTAACTCGATAACTAATCTTCGTTATAATGGAAAATAAATGACAAGGGTCGCTTTCAAATAGGTATCAGTTGAAAATAATACGGAAAATTAATTAAAGTTACAAACTTTCTAAATAAATTAGAATACGAATGTATAAATTCAAAAAGAAAAAATTCTTTATTTATATGTTAATAGGTCAAAATGTACATTATATAGAATTGAAATATTTTTTTAATTGGAACAGAATGTCTAATTGCAGAAAACAGTTTCAAATCGACTGAGGTTTTAATGTCTTAATAATAATGGTTTTATTCTTCGCTTTAATAAGTACGAGTTATTAGTCGTATTTGACTAATACTCTAAAGTGGCATACTACGTAATAACGTAATACTAGCTAATAGCAATAGTACTTAATAGCAACTCAAAAAGAAAAATAATAAATTACCACGTCAAATAACAAAGGCATCACATAATTTTGAATCTTTTATCGCCATGATCCCCCGTGTTAGCTAACGATTCTCTTTCCGTGTTGACTGGCTTTATAATTAGATTTTATGTTTTGTTTTATGACATCCTACGCAACATGAAGGTAACAGCTGTTTTAACACGCAACGTCATAATTTTAGTGCCTATACCTCAATTTATGTACGTATGTTTTCTTTGCCAATGTCAATCATTATATATAGTATATTGTTTGAAACATGGTTTGAACGGACAATAACTTGCAACTAATAATAAACATAAATCTGCCAATTGCACTAATAAACCCATCATTCTGCTTAGCGTGGCCTTCGAGTCTTATGGCTCTGTTGATCTTGAAAAGAATAGACGTAGACGTGTTTGATAATTGTAAGTAATAAATATTTAAAGTTAGCTGATTTGAGGGTTAACAGTTCATAAAAAAAAAGATAAATAGAATACTCTCACTTACTATAATTTTAACAACTAATACTCTTTGTATAATAAAATAAATAATAAATGATTTGAATCGTTATAATAATAGGTACTTTCTAATTGAATGACCTTTCCAACTCATTTTCATGAAATCGGTACCGTTCGTTTTATTAGTAAATAGGGTGGAGGATTTATGTAACGTTTGTGACTCCCTTTCATGACGGATCGAGTAATTTTATAGGCCAATTAAGAAGACTGTTACTGGAAATACCATTTTGTAACCATAATGCCTAATCCATCTAATAGGAACCCAAAGTAACAATACTAGTTTTATTTAAAAACTGATTTTACTTTTACTGATTTTATAGTAACTAAAATACTTTCAAATAAAACCTCAAAGCATAATAAGTTTTAAATTAGTTGCCTGATATAATTATTACGATAAATATATTCCAACTAATAACTCAATTTTTTTTAAAACCCCAACGCATAAATTATCTACTGTGACATGTACCGATTTCAATGCGGTTTTTTTCAATCGATAGCCAATTTTTTACGGTGATCCTTAGCTATGTTTGATAAAAATCGGTCCAGCAGTTTGAAGAATGCCAGCTCCTTTCCCAGATGGCAATTTTTAGTGTAGATGTTTGTGTCGGGGTCTATTAAAGTTTTAATCTGATTCTTATATTTGTATGCCAAATATTATACTGAAATTAAATTAGGTTTCTCACAAATTTTGTTATTACCTAAATAAAAATGAATCAAATTAACAGAAGTGGCATCCGATTGTGGTGCGTCAGAGTCGGTGCCTTCCACATCGAAGGCTGGTGCTGAGGAAGGAGCAGTAGGGGGAGAGAACGTCACTAGACCCACTCATTTGGAGTTACTGCCACCACCACCCAGAAAAGAGGGAAAACGATCACCACAGGTGAGTTCTTAGAAATATTATTGTATATTCCTAATTCTAAGTATTCAGATGTAGATTTAGAAATAAGGATTAGAGAATAAAATACATATTTGCAAAATAAGGTAATTCTCATTTACTTTATAGTTCAGTACGATTCTTAAAATTAGGTTCACTTTTATTTGCAAAAGCTATATGAAGTCATAACAATGTTTGTCGTATAAATCTCATAGATACGTATTGTTTTTGACATTTAATAAAAGTATCTATTTGAACTCGTTGTCTTCTATAATATTGAAGAGAAAAGATAGATAATAATTTTGATATACTCTAAAAATATCTACTCGTATCTTCATTTAGTTGAATTCTGAAGTAATCTGTAACGAGCTCTCATTTTACTTAAATCTAATAACTTTAAGTTCTTTTAGAATTCTTTATATAAATTTTAATCTTTGTCATGAAATTAGAACGTTATGAATAGGATAATTGATGGCATACTGATAAATAGCTATTGTCATAATCCATATGACATTTATTCATTTCTACCTTTGTCATATATGAATTCAAGGTACGTACGGTATGAAAAATCAAATGCAAAAAGTCAAACAGCGCCCGACATTCACTGAAAAATACTTAATTCACTTTAGTGCGGCTACCATAAATTGCGGAATACAATGATCGTTTTCAATAACGTTTCGCTAGGTATTTTGCCACTGAATTCATAATATACAACCAGTCTTTAGTTCAACCAGTGACCGCCAATAGAGCTTCAGCAAACTGTTACATGACTATTTACTTACTGTTTCGCTCGCTTGCGAGTTCTGTTCCTAAAAACTCATGGTAGCGGTACAGTTCTTGTTCGCTCGAAAGTGTTTGAGTGGGACACGTTGGCAGGTTTTTTCAATTAACCTATCAGGACTAGCGATCCAATTTTCTCTAGTTCAATGTTAGATCTATGACTATCGAGAATCGATCATAAATTGACATGACAGCTTAACAAGCTCTCAATCAAAACATTCGTGATAGGGCGTCTCAATACAGGCGTGACAGTAACTTGTCAGATGATTTTAAACCACTACTAGCTGTAATCTACAAATCCTTGAAACAGAATGACAGAATTGATAGATTTGATTTTCCAAAATACAACTATCTATACATTTAATAAAACTGTAACCGAGCTATGTATGTCGGTGTATGGACCTAAAGAAGCCAAAACTATTATTTTTAGAAGTTTTATCTGTCTGTATATTTGTACACGCAGCAAGCAAAAAATACTCGATGGATTTTGATGCGGTTTTATCAGTTATATTGGAGAAGATCTAACTTAAAATGTTGCGTTGGTTTCATCTTGATACGCTGCTTAGAACCCAAGATATTGACAATAGTATTTATGTATGTATATCTCGATAAAGTCACCTTTATAATAAAAAAAGAATTATCCAAATCGGTCCACCCGTTTGAATGCTACGATGCCACAGACAGAATGACGCCCACAAGTCAAACTTATAACACCTTTTGCGTTATAAGTTTCGTTTTGCGTTTGAGGTTAAAAATGAATTATCAATGCCTTTCGGTAATAAAGACTTTGCTAAAAGTGATAGGTATTCTATATTTTATTCTTCATACTTGTAGAAAATCCTCGATAAATGCTAGAACGCAATCTAGACCTTCGAATCGCATATTATCACAAGTTAATATGGAAAGAGCGTGTTAATGAGAAAAAAAAGGAAAATATTTACATTCCACTTGGGTTGAGAAATCCAGACTTTGGTATTGGGAATTTCATGTTTGACTGGACTTGCTAGCTATGGCCCCTGAACTTGAATACAGTATAAATAAATAAATATGTATATAGGGACAAATCAAACAGATTGAATTAACCCCAAAGTAAGTTCAAGTCTTGAGTTATGGGATACTAACTCAGCGATACTATTTTTATAACAAATATAATGTTTAACATGTATAGATAAAAATCCAGCAGTTAGGCCAATCAGAAAAAGGCCATTTTCTATCATCTAATCCGGGGACCTTCTGAGTAGCGGTCAGACACATTGACCATTACACCACGGAGTTTGTCATTAATTGGTTACTCTTGTTTTCTTAAATTTATTCAAAATCTTTCTTTTACAACTCTACAAACAGACAAACTTTGAACTATTTGAAATAGTTGATCTAGAGCGAACTATGAAGGGTTGCGTGTAATAAAAATATTAAATAGGTAATCAAGCCCTTCTGGCATAATAGGGAACAGACTGCTTGAGTTTCTTTTGACTTTACTTCTCAGCAGTTCCGAAATGCTGGTAGCCTAAAGCCTGATTTAGATATTTATTACATACTTACATGAAAAACTACCTTGGATGTGCTTAAAAATAGCCCCTTGATTGCAAATATAACGCCATTTAAATTACAATTATGGACGAATATACTACTTAATTATTAGTAGTATCTTTATCCCATAATTCATAAACCGCATGCTCGATTTAGTTACACACGTACTACCCTGCCCATAGTCCGTGTCATATGGATGAACAGGCAGATTGACTGATACATTTCAAACAATACCTCTAGAATATACTGTTGAAACAAACTGACTGACAAGTATTGTTAACTCATCATATAGAGTCATTTCGTAACTGACTGATTGACAGATAATTTACAACCGAAACTGCAGGACTTAGGAAACTGAAATTTTGCATATTTGTTCCTTGAAAACTGACTAATAAGGATTAATAATGAAAGTCTCTCAACCAAAGGAATACAATCCTTTTTATTTCTACAAACGATTCTCTACTTTAGTGTATAAGTTTCGTAAGAGTATGACGGAAAATAGCTCACAAAAAGATTTCTTGAAAATCCGAACTGCCAAGACGAGATCATCGACGAAGGTTTATTTTATGGTACTTTTGCTCGTGGCTACAGTCGCGTCAATTTTAGGGGGTGGAGACAAAAAGTAGCCTATGTCACTTTCCAGCCCTGCAACTATCTCCACATAATAAAATACTAATCTTTTGCTCCGTTTTGACATAAAAGACGGAAAAACCAATAAACACACTTACACATCTATAATATTAGTATGGAATTATAATAAATACCGCTAATGAACCCGAAATATCACTACCGACTTAAAGGCACCCCCTCAACTGCCAATTAGTAAATGTTGTTACTTTTGTATATTTCTCCAGGCGAAATACTGAAGAACTTCTTGTAATAGATCGCTAGAAATATATTATTTTTTCCATAACGTAATAAAAAGGGAAATATTAATATTTGTGTATAGGCGTATTTGGTTACGAGTACCATGGCTACGTCATAGCGAATGTCTTGATGATATTTGTATCGAATACTTTAAAAAAATAGATTTTATAACTAAACAATGATTTACTCTAGATAGTAACCAAATAGATTCATTATAAACTCGTAATATTAAGCACCGAAACGGAACGTCATGAAATCCAGTGGTTACTAAAATTAAACAGCGTTATTAAATAATGCAGAAATGTAATAATTATGCGGATTGTGCAATTGTTTGTTTGTGCAAATGCGTCCAACTTCGCACGGTAACAGCGCTAAACTTAGTCTGAATGCGACCACAATCTACACTAATATTATAAAGAGGTATTAAAATTTGTAACTTTAACGTTTGTTAGAGCTAATCTTCACAAATACTGAACCGATCATGAAAACTCTTTCACAATCAAAAAGTTACACTGTTCGGGGGTGCTATAGGATAAATTTTAAGTCCGTGCCCACTTAAAATATATTAGTATACTGATTATTTTAACTACTGTACTATTTATATGTATACACTATTCGAATACTATTATTTAACAAGCTATTAGAAATTAAGAGGACAAGTTCTTAGTTAAAAATTCTCCATGGAGACTGATAAAGCTTTTTAATTACACTTTTTGTTCGTACTAGTGTTGTATTAAAAGTATACCACTATTTAAGGTCAAATCTAAATTTCAGCTTTATCGGAGACTGAGAATTGTCTCAACTTTCTTGCAAGAACTAAGTATAAGGCAACTTAGAAGAAGCTTGTGAAAAAACAAACCCAGGTGATCTAAGCTCATTATAAAAAGACAAATAATACATACTACAGTTTTAAGGTAAAATCAGGCACGGATATTAAACAATTTTAATTGTGACAATTGTTTTGTTTTTGTGTATATAAAATTATATTTTTCCCATAGTCCCAAGTCTAAATATCGGATATATCCACACAATATTAGTTCAAAAATAGAAACAATATTATTCTGCCTGAAAATAGTAACAGACACTATAATAAATGTTCTCCAACGTTGGATCCAAGAAACATTGCAATAAATCAAATCCATAATAATATCATCGGCTAGCGAATATTACAAGATCCTATTTCAGTGGAAACTGTTGTATACTTATTATCGCATATCTATGGGTATAAACACAGATCATCAAAACATAGGTATAATAAACTTGTGTTAAGTTGACATTTCGAATTAACGCCGTCTAAAATAATACTATAAGATGTCTTTTTGAGATTTAAAAGTCTTTGTGAGTAGAAATCTGGATATGAAGTTATACTTTTTCCTGCGGCTACACTCGCGTTGCATAATTCCCAATCCAGTGGGAATTTTTCATAACCCCGACGTAGCAAGCACCTACGTCGTACAAGGAACTGAAATGCAATATTAAAGACTCCTAGCACTTGAAGCTTCTGAAATTTTGTGACGAGAGCTCTAAGAAATACACAATAGACTTAAGAATATTGTAGGATGACAGAAATGAAACAATAAATTTTTCAATTTATTTCCAGGCTTGCAATATTCATACAGCAGTCGCTACAAACCAAGGATTAGGAAAGTCCCACTTTATAACAAACTGTGTCTGCAGCAAAAATGAAAAGTTTTAGTTTGAAGATAAAATATTCAGTTTAAATGACTGGATTATTTCAATTAGACCATGCAAGTACAGCGCGTGTCAAATGCAACTAAGTAACGCTTACTTTTCTCAGTAACAGACTTCAAATGAAAACTAAAAAAAATTAATGGTTGGCACCATTAATTTTTTTTTATTGATCTGTCAAAACCACTCAATGTTTAGAGTGGGGATAACGGACAGAGTGTTTCTATCATCGAATAGCTTATGTGTCGTCAAATTGGGTAGAAAAATATTGGCGTATTTGGTTTCTTCCCACACGCGATGCGTGATCTACTTGATTTAAGTCTCTGGTTAAAAGTAAGAAGGAACGGTTGCCAAGAAACTGAAGTCGTTATGCTAACTCAGCGCTCATAGGTGCTGCAGTTTTCAAGTAGTTATCTTTCTGTAAGCTAATTTTAATTAATTATTTTTTAATTACTGTTATAATTAAGGATTATGAGCTGGCTCGTGTTACCAAAAATATGTACAAAGCTTGCAAAAAAAGTATTACTTTTAAAGGAACAAACTTTGATAACCTTGTGGTATTAACAACAGAAAATCTCTACATCACGTTCCAACTACTCACTCTTTTCCTGAGTAGTACAGTATATATTTCTTTTGTATGCCTATTTAATGAGACTTGATTTATTTTTTGTAATTATGTTATACTTACTCTTTTATTCTATAATATATAAATAAAACTACGTTTAAAAAAACCGACTTCAAATGTGCGTATTGAACACAAGAACTAAAAAGAATAAAATAATAATAATTAGCGTTATTTTCAAACAGTGCGTAAGTAATTGTTATATACAAACTCTATATTTGATCACCGCTTGAAGTATACATATAAAATTTTGTTAAAATTGCTTTTATAATCAAAACTACTAGGTCAAAATGGATAAAATTTATATGGGACCCAATGGCAAATATTCTGCGTCGAATAAAAAAAGAATTACGTAAATCGGACCAGAAACGTCGGCGTAATCGATGTACATGCATAAAAAAAACTATCCGAATTGAGAACCACCTCCTTTTTGAAGTCAGTTAAAAATAAAAAAGGATAGGGTTTGAATACGGTGACTACTATTTTTAGAATAAGCGCCTTTGATAAAATCTTGTTCTCGTGTAAGTGGATTTATTTTATCTTTTATGAGAATAAAATCTGTAAACCTAATAAGTTCTTTCTCATAGTTGATAGGCCAGCAACCGTCACTATTTCTGAATCTTCATTCCACTAATAACCCTATTTTAAATCATGACCCTTGTATGTTGGCCCTTTATAAACTGGAACACACTCTTTTTTTCCAAATTTGTAGGATTCTTATGAAACAAAAATATAAGTATTAAGAAGCAATTGTATGTACTTATAATACAAGGAAATATAATAGTTGATAAGTGTCATTAAATATATTTTCGTTTCGTTTAATTACTTTATTAGATTGATATTAAATCTGTATCAAAAACGAATTTATTTTTTAAATAAAATACGATAGATTGCTATCGGAGCAATGCAAGTTTGATGCATGTAGCAACTTGCAGATTAAATATTGGCAGACTACGTAGTAAAAGTCAATATTTCCTCCCAACATATTGCTTTAAATTTTAAAATCACAGACTAAAAAACATAGCAAAGTAGAAGAGAACTTGGGAGCTAGGAAATTTGTTATTTTTCTTTTAAATATGCATTTTAGTCTTTTAATATCGAAAAATAATGAAATGACAGATTGCTAGATAGTTTACTCGTACTTGTACATAATTTTCTTTTGTTGTCTATACACCTTAATAAATTAATATTTAAATAGAAAATTGATAAAAAAATTAAAAGAAATGAAACAATGTGATGAACATTATCTTTGAGCTCGAAAGATTGGATATGTCCAATACGTTTATATTTAACAGCTACTTATATGGCCTGATAAATCCGATAGAGGAGAAGAGTTAATACGAATAAAAATAATACTTTAAAATAAAACGAAAATTGTGAAAACAAAAATCTTTTATCCTCAGACGTGGATTGCAATTTGTTTTAACCGCCACTGCCATGTTAAATCGACAAAGAAGATAATCGAATGCTTATAGAAATTGCCCAAACTGTGACACGAGTAATCCGGGGCAATTGTTCGGAACGAGAGGTAAAACCTTTTCGGGTTTCTCCGATCCAGAATGTTCCGAGAATGTTTTGTCCCCTTTTGAATAATAACAGCCGAGAGATTAGTATTATCCTTTAGTCATTTTTGCCCTTTCAGTTTGAAAATATATCATAAAAATGATTTCTTTTTACTTCCTTTCTATTAATTTAAGATTTTTAATGAAATGTGTCTTATGTAATAATTTAACACAAAAACAAGCCCGTAATTGCCCGTAAAGCCCGTTCTGGTAATTGTTTTCCCCGTGGATCAATTAAATCTTCTAATGGCATGACTGCGTGCAAGTTAAGCACTTAATAGCCCTCATTTTAATCTATCACCAATGATTACTTAAAAATCTTGAGTATAAAGTTTTTAAAAAACAAGTAATAACGGCGGCAACAATAAAGTTAGCCATCTGTTGAATTTCTCTGTTGAATTTTTTTTTATGTCAGAGACATACGAGCAGGCGGGTCACGAGATGTTAAGTGATCACCGCCGCCCATAGACAATTGCAACACCCTCGGGGTCACAGAAGCGTTGCCGGCCTATAAAAAAAAAGAAGTTGGGCATCCGGCTCTCCCACTCACCGGACGGAGCATGGTGGCTTATAGCCGCCATTCAGGCGTCGGTCTTCTGTGGGAGTATGGTACTGCTCCGGACGAGCCGGCCCATTCATGCTGCAGGAACCTGTATCTGTGCTACAAGAAGCTAGGTCTCCCCCTCGGATTGAAGTCTCTGTAACTAGAATTT
>JADGIL010042955.1:0-11633 GCA_020352625.1 Cactoblastis cactorum
GGCGGAGGTTTTTACAGGCCGGCAACGCTTCTGTAACCCCGCGGGTGTTGCAGTTGTCTATGGGCGGCGGTGTTCACATCACCTCTCGTGACCTGCCTGCTCGTTTGCCTCCCTATGACATAAAAAAAAGTGGAGTTATATTTTTAAGGATTTTCAATTTTTACATTCTTTTGAAAGAATTCAAAACATTTTCGGAATGAAAAGTATCATCTAAGTCAAATTTGTAAATAGTTTAGCTATCTTGTAAAAAAATCCCGTCATAGCCGTTTATAAGATTATCCTGGAAAGACAGACAAAAGTTTCTTTTTGTGTATTAGCAACGGATTAACAACATTATTTTATTTTAATGAGATATTGATTATCTACATGTATTTATTTTGTCATTTACAAGTCCAAAATGTTTCCAGAATGTTCCGCTAGAATTGACTAATGCATTTCACGGTTCACTTTTTATTCGACTCTCCAGCACAATGTCAAGTTTCATTGCGTATTCCATTTGAATTTGCGAGAACACGTCACGGTACAATGCATCAGTAATTATCAACCGTGTTTTAAAATACGCTTCGAATTTCTGACGAATGAACTATGTATGTATGGTCGCAACAGACGACAACTACAACTATAGACGAGTTTATATATAGGTAAATAAATAATAAATATATAGGGACAGTTCACAGAGATTGCGTTAGCCCCAAAGTAAGTTCGAGACTTGTGTTTTGGGATACTAACTCAAAGATACTATATTTTATAATAATACATATATAGATAAACATCCAAGACCCAGTCCATTCAGAAAAAGGTAATTTTCCTTCATGACCTGACGCGGGATCTAACCCGGGACCTCCTGAGTATCGGTCAGATACGTTAACCGTTAAACCATGGAGATCGTCAAAATGGATATTCTTTCTATATTATCTTATCTTTCAAATAATCATTTGCAGTACAGTCAGAAGAAACTTCTTTATGTAACAATGAAAACTGATTCCAACCAAACATATTTTCCAAATGCAGTGTATGACTCTGTCATTACTGTGATCATTGTCCGAACATTTGTGGCGATCTGTTTGCACGTACGATTCCGATTCAATCGATTTGATATCAATATGATTCCGTTGTTTACGAATTCGATAATAGATTCGATTTCCCGTTGTATTGGTTAATCTAGGTTGGTTGGACAGTAAAAAGAGATGGCTTACGACATTACAATGTACGTTTGTACAATCATTAAATTTTAAGACATGTTAAAATTTTGTAAATTGACGTCTGAAGAAAATGCTGCAATGGAGTTTGTTCCCCCAGTTGTTTCCATTTGCGCTTTGAAAGTTTTTTTTATGTCAGAGGGAGGCAACGAGCAGGCGGGTCACGAGATGTTAAGTGATCACCGCCGCCCATAGACAACTGCAACACCCGCGGGGTTATAGAAGCGTTGCGGGCCTATAAAAAACCTGAAGAAAGTGAACCCAAGGGTTTGGGCCTCCGGCTCTCCCACTCACCGGACGGAGCATGGCGGCTGATAGCCGTCATTCAGGCGTCGGTCTCCTGAAGGAGTGTGGTACTTCCCCGGACGAGCCGGCCCATTCATGCTGCAGGCTAACAAAGCAAGCAGCAGGCTCCACACCACTACAAGTAGTAGCTATATACCACTACAAAGTAGTGGCTCCATACCACAAAAAAAGTGGTGGTAAAATTAGTTTTAAGTGTTTTAATGTTGACGTCAATAATTGTGAAAACGAAATTAAAATGAACAATTTAAAGATTCAAAAGTGGTGGTCTATGTAAATAAAATATTTTGACTTTGACTTTTGACTTAGTTACGGAGAAAAAGAAAAATACTTTTGTTACGTGCGCTTGTTAGATTTGGGTCAGCCAAGCTCGACCATATTCAAGGGAACTATAAGACCCGGTCTACGACGCCACTACCAGTATGAACATCTATACATATAATAAAATTATAACTGAGCTATGTATGTACCTATATATGGGAGATATTTAAGAAAAAAATAAATAGGGGCTCTTTATAGGTACTATAGAAGCCAAAACTATTGTTTTTAGAATTTTTGTCTGTATGTATGCATGTTTGTACGCACATCACACAAAAACTAACGAACAGATCTGTATGAAATTTGGCACAGCAATAGACTATGACGTAGAATAAAAGATAGGCTACATTTTATCGCCAAAAGAATGTACGGTTCCCGAGGGATATAATTTATTGTACCCGACCAATAATGTTTTGCAATTGTCGTAAAATCTATACGGACGAAGTCATTAGCTAATTTTGACAATAAAGGCATGTCACTTCTCCATTCCGTCGTTGGTAAAAATAGGCTAAGCATAAGAATCATCACTACCAACTCCTTCAGGTGATAATGATGGAAAAGATTTCCGGAAAGCGTAGAGTAGGAGCACGCAAGATGTCATGGCTCAGGAACATCAGATCGTGGGCGAGAGTCAAATCAGTCGAATAATTATTCAGGCTAGCTTTGAATAACATTTAAGTCAAGCTGACTGCCATCATTCAGTAATGAATAGGCATATTCCTTTTTTTAAGAAAGAGGGAGGCAAACGAGCAGGCGTGTCACGTGATGTTAAGTGATCACCGCCGCCCATAGACACCTGGGGGGTCACGGAAGCGAAAAAAGAAGAAGAAAACTCACATTCCAGTGTCGTCAGACATGGGCGTTTCGATGTATGCGATGTTCTTCGCTCGTCTGCTCTTGGATCTGTGGTCCAACTTGTTGGCGCACCCGTTGTTGGCTTTCGTCCGCGCCTCGAAGATCACATGTGGGTGTTTCTGCTGGAACAAACCGACATAACGTTAGAATTGTTTATGTAGCTCTTATCAATAAATTATATCTAATCTAATTTATTTCGTAGTGGTGTGGAGCCTGATGCTTGCTTGTTAGCCTGCAGCATGAATGGGCCGGCCCGTCCGGGGAAGTACCACACTCCCACAGAAGACCGACGCCTGAATGGCGGCTATCAGCCGCCGTACTCTGTCCGGTGAGTGGGAGAGTCAGAGGCTTAACTTCTCCATCCTCCCCATTTGGGGAGGTTTTTTATAGGCCGGCACCGCTTCTGTAACCACGCCGATGTTGCAGGTGTCTATGGGCGACTATGATCACTTAACATCTCATGACCCGCCTGCTCGTTTTCCTCCCACTGACATAAAAAAAAACTACGTAAAAACAAAATAAGTACTTTATTTATAACTTATATTAAACAAAAAACATTCCATTTCACGGACAGGTTAATTACATATTCCGTTCTCAATAACTGAGCTGTCAAAAACAAAATAATGTTCGTGAAATCAAACTCCTGGTTCCCGGAAGTCGCAATATTTTTTATATTGTTGCTTCTTTTATTACATTGTAATATGATTTTATTAATAGTTTTCGAAATTGCTTTGGAGAAAAGTAGATACTTGTTCAATAACATGTTCATATTAGGTTCATAAATGGCGGTATTTTATTCGGGATCTTCACAGATATGGCGTATTTCCGCCGTTGCTTGAGCAATTAAATTCAATATGTTTTTGTAATTTACTAGCCTACCCGTGCCCACTTCGTTGGGCTTTAAAATATAGTCTATGGCACTCCTGAACTGTAGCTTTCTGATTGTGAAAGAGTTTTCATGATCGGTTCAGTATTTCCGAAGATAAGCCTTTACAAATAAACAAAATAAAAAAAAAAAAACTACTTTCTGCAGCAGCAATAATTTATAATATCATTGTTTAAAGATTGGTAGACCTAAAGATCTGCTATTTTTTTATGGTAATCAGGAATGTAATTCCTACCATCAGAAACATAAACATAGGGTTTTTAAAAATTTCGGACATCGCCCATTGCGAGATTTTTAAGATAGAAGTATAATACAAACGGTAAACGAGCTAGAATTTAATATAATGGATCTCAATTTTATGAAACTCTCTTGGGAAATAAAATTTACTAAATACACAGACAAAACTGCAAGTAACTGTCAAGTTTTTTTATGTAAGAGGGAGGCAAAGAGCAGGCTGGTCAAGTGATGTTAAGTGATCACCGCCGACCATAGACTACTGCGACATCTGCGAGGTCACACAAGTGTCAGCCCTTAAAAAGCCCCCGCCCTCCCCACATGGGGAGAGCGGAGAGAAGTTGGGTCCGGCTCTACCACTTACCAGACGAAGCATGGCGGCTGATAGCCGCCATTCTATTCAAGTGCGAGTCGGACTAATTCATGAAGGGTTTCTTACCATTATTTATACCAAGCGGCAAATATTCTATGTAATATTCAAGAGTTTACATATTATTTTTATTAATATCGAGCAAAAATAAGCAGACAGACAGCGAAGCTTTAATAATAGAATGTATTGATTGATGATTATTTTAATACTCTTTCAAAAATAAAAACCTGTTACATAGACTGTTCAGTTAATACAATAAGTTATCTATACCGCAAGAGAGACAATTTTAAACGTTCACTTGAAAAATGTACAGTACATGTGGATTTTCATTTTTAATAACAGAAGCTTTCTTTGTCGACCCTACACACTGATGAGGACGTGGAATAATGCATTTTCAACCTTTTCATGTGGTTTTAGAGTTGAGTTTTGTTCGGTTGAGTTGTGTCTTTCATAAGTTCCAGACGACCTTATTTTGTTTCGTGGATTGTGAGATGACGAGTGGCTCTGAATGAGTACGAGAGGTGATTTTAATGTCGTCTATATACGTGTAATAATATGCATACAATGATATATTTTGAATAGGCTAGTATTTCATTGAACAACATACTAACCTAACTTAACAAAAAAGTACCACTTTTGTAGTGGTATGGAGCCACTACTTGTAGTGGTGTGGAGCCTGCTGCTTGCTTTGTTAGCTTGCAGCATGAATGGGCCGGCTCGTCAGGGGAAATACCACACTCCCACAGAAGACCGACGCCTGAATGGCGGCTATCAGCCGCCATGCTCCGTCCGGTGAGTGGGAGAGCCGGAGGCCCATCTTCCCCGCCCTTCCCATTTGGAGAGGGCGGGGGTTTATTATAGGCCGGCAACGCTTCTGTAACTCCACGGGTGTTGCAGTTGTCTATGGGCGGCAGTGATCAGTTAACATCACATGACCCGCCTGCTCGTTTGCCTCGTTCTAACATTAAAAAAAGAAAATCCAACTTACATTTTTCCCCGGCCATTTTACTATTGCATTCTCATTCCGAAATGTAATATGATTAATGAGTCTATTTGTGAGCTCGTTTTTATTCAGGAATGCTTTTTGTTTTTGTAAACGTACAAAAAAAAAAACGATGCGAACGAAATAAATGAGCACATAGAATTACGTCTGTCATTGTTATTTTTCAGGTTTTTTTATACATATAATTCAAATATGAAATTGAAATGTTTAATCAGATAATTCAGGAATATAAAACCAATAAAGCATGCTATAGGATGGCAATTTAAATTGTGTACCAGCTTATGTATACCCTGTTCAAACGCAAATAAATTATTCTATTCTATTAAATTGATTTAATAAACAATTGCATGACCCATAATCAATAGATCTGAATAGTAATAATCAATAAATCTATATACAAAAACCAATACTAAAAATAAAATAAATATTTATAGGGCTCCCTACAACAAACGTGGTATTTTTTGCATTTCTTGATCGATGGTGGTAGATTTTTATTCTTGGTTAACCCAAAAATAAAATTATACGATTTTGTATAATTTGAGTCAGTAACCCGTAAGACAAGTCTCGGACTTACTTGGGAGGTAACTCGATCCGTGTGATTTTCCCCTATATTTATTTAATTATCTGTAAATGACAAAGTAAAATACAGTTTCGCGCCAAAATAAAGTTACCACTAAAATGTTAAACATCCTCCATCTGTGTCGACAACAAAAATAGTGGAAAGTAAACCCGAACAAAAAAAGCGAATGTAATGCCCAACACGGGGCTCAGCCTGTGAGAAATATCCAATTTAGCTGGGTTGCCCGGTAAATTGACGCAATTTTTCATTCCGGCCGCCATGTTGCACCGTGGCGCCACCACAATGGTTTGTCAATAAAAATTAAAGTTTGGAATTTTGGCAATTTGTGGCAAGTCTAAATATATAAGTTCTTCCGTTACTGAGTGACTGACTGACAGACATTGCACAGCCGGAACCACTGGATGTAAGAAACAAAAATTTTGCATGTATATTCCTTGGAATGTAGAGGACCAATAAGAGAGGACTTTTGAAATTTTCACTCCGAAGGGGTTGAAAGGGGTGAAAAATTTTTATATGAGACCTAAGCAATTTTCCAAAAAAGTCATTAATAAGGCGTAAGATGCGACGACCTCATCGCACTGTGTTAATAATACTGTTTTTTCAATATTTGTTATTTATCACAGACAGACACTCCTTTATTTATTTTTTGTATCAGTTTGTAAACGTGAATATTGAAATTATACAAAATACATCAAATTTTAATCACACATCTCAAAGTATTACTCAAAGGATTCGCTCGTTTCGCCCCGTGTAAGTATTGCTAGAAAATCCTTTTACGGGCGCAAACGTGATTGAATATTTAATTCGATTTATTTAAATTTTCGCTTGGCAACCCCGAATGCGTTCCGATACGTTCCCATTTTATTTCAGAGGCACGCAACAGTAATATTGATAAATTATAATTTGTAAACATCAACCAAATATATTTTGTCAATGTATCAGTTTAACTGTTCCCAATTTTAATAAAAAATTAACACCCTCCATGATATTACAAAAAATACAAAAAATTATTATTATCTCCTTCCGGCATAATCGGGACCAAAACTGCTTGAGTTTCTTTCGGCATTTCTTCTCAGCAGTGGTCGTTCCGAATGCTGGTAGTCTATAGCTTGATTGAGATTTAAATGTTTATTAATTGGTGACGTGAAAAGTGCTTGTGAAAGTCTAAATTTTGAATAAATGTTTTGAATGATGAAATGGTTGGCCTAGCTTTTGAATGATTGATACATGTATTTGCTATAAAATATAGTAACGCTGAATAAATATTATACTTAAGTATAAAACTCATTTTGAGGCTAACTCAATCTGGAGGATTTGTCCGTAAATATTTTTATAATATCAGTTAAGCTAGTCTTGCTAAGAAATATATAAATTAAATAAAAAAAAATACTTTATTTTAAAAGGGTTGATCAATTTTTATAGAAACATGAAAACAAATATTATTTTATTAAAAAATATATAAAATTTTAAAGCTAAGCTAATTTTTTTACGTCCTCGATCAACGTAACGGTAATAAGGATCAAAATATATCTTAAAAGGCGGCGAGAATACTCACAAATTCAAACGCTTGGCAACCGAGTCTTGATCCACGCTGAAAGCGACCATAATACTCTAATAATACAAGCTACGATTTCGCAGCCTGCTTCATATGAAACACAATATTAGAACGAATAATATTTCTTCATAAATCGTCAGCCGTTTAGATGGTTGCACGTTTTGGAGAAATCTGAAGAGGAAATACGTCGGTATGACGGCGGAATCCACTCGGAAATGGAGTTGAATTGATATAATAAATTAACGAGATGCAAGATGCAGTGAAACGTTTCTCCCTCTATTTTAGCATTGTTTTTTGTGGACTGAAAATAATTTCCAAATCACAAATTTCGCTTCCATGCTGGTATTTTTTTTTATGAAATAGAGTGGCAAACGAGCAGGCGGGTCGTGTGATGTTAGGTGATCACCGCTGCCGCTAGAAACCTGTAATAAACGGGGAGGCACAGAAGCGTTTGAGGTATTTATACGCCCTTGGGAAATATTTAAGAAAATAAAATATAGGGGCTCTTAATAGGACGTATAGAAGCCAAAACGATTATTTTTAGAATTTTTGTCTAGTTGTGTGTCTGTATGTTTGTAAGCGCATCACACAAAAACTACCGAACAGATCTGGATGGGCACAGCGATGGACTATGACCTAGATTAAAAGATAGGCTACTTTTTACCCTGGAAAATGTACGTAACCGAGCAAGGAGCTGACAAGTTGTTATAGTATCCATTGATCGGACGAAGTCACAAACGAAGTTATACAAATAAAACCATTTCGAAATATATAAATTTAAGAACAAAAACATCTGACAATAGACACGGAACAGATTCTTAAGTATGATTCCATTGTCACGTCACAATAAGACTAAGACAAAGAAGGAGCAATGTAAAAACAAACGGTAGATAAATTGATAGAATTCAGTTATTTATATACCAATTGTTTCGAAGAGGCGAGCGCAAGTCTTAGAGATAAATTGACTTCTTAAAGGAGCGATTTGTTCGATACAAGAGAATGGAGTATGCATTTAGATGCAATGGGAACAGTTAAGTTTGAAAAAAAAAACAAATTTTTTAAAATGAGATGCAGAAATTAGACTCTCAGAGGCACTTTTTGACGTCAATGTTTAATAAATTATTTATATCTACAGATTTTTGGAACGACCACTGCTGAGAAGATTTTTCTCTCTTTTGTAACTTAGGTAGAATAATGAAATTTAGCAAAAAGTAAGGTTTTAAGGCTTATGTAAAGGTATCTGAAAGCCGTAAATACATATATATTTTAATAACATCAAAAAACTGAGAAATTAAGTTAAGTATGTGTTTTAAAGTTTACATGAAGCCTATATGATACGCGAATCCTGTAGTGGTATGAGCCGCTGCATGCTTTTTTAGCCTGCAGCATGAATGGGCCGGCTCGTCCGGAGCAGTACCACACTCCCACAGAAGACCGACGCCTGAATGGCGGCTAATAAGCCGCCATGCTCTGTCCGGTGAGTGGGAGAGCCGAAGGACCAACTTCCCCGCCCTCCTCATTTGGGGATGGTGGGGTGTTTTATAGGCCGGCAACGCTTCTGTGACCCCGCGGATGTTGTAGTTGTCTTCGTGTGGCGGTGATCACTTAAAATCACGTGACCTGTTTGCCTCCCTTTAACATAAATATCCTATGCCCACTTGACAGCTCTTCTTCTTAACTTATTGTGGGGTCTTATTTTATTCAGGTCAATAATACCAACTGACATGAACTCACAAGCTTAAGTTATTATGCAATAATGTTAATTTCTACAAGAAATGAATTTCTACTTGATTTAAAAATTTCATGATAACTTGATGAAAATGATAGCATTTGATTTAGGTTAAGTAATTACCTACTTGAGTACCTCTAAAGGTACAAATTAAATCACGTCAAACTCGAAGCTGGAACATCATATACTCCAAGATGACCATACTCATCATCGTCAAAAGTCGTTTCGTTTTTCACATAACTAATTACCTACAACAAGCTTGGCATCGGCAGTCTTGTCAATTCCATCTCCACTAAAAAAACAATCTGTTTTAATCAGGTAACTAATGATTTTTCTATTTTTAGGCCCATCTTGGTCAACTTAATAACTAATTTCTTATAAATACCAAACGATGTACGTGCATGAATTTGTCCCGGGATTCAGGATTACTCTCGCTAATTAAGGGAGCCCGCGGGACGTCCTCCGGTAATTAGGAAGCGGTACAAATTGCTGACATTTTTGATTTAGGGCAAGCATGTAATAACGTAAGGGTGATATTATTATAAGACTCTTAGTTGTAAGCATATTTAGTAGGATTTTTCATCTTTAAGTTATCGAGTCTTTTCGACGTAAGTTCTTCAAAACATTTCTTTCAGAAATGAAATAGTTTAAATGAAAATTTTTGATGTAAACAACACGACACAAAGAACATCACTTACTTCTAAGGAACTTGGAATGTGAAATTGAAGGTCCTGCAAGCTTAATGCCACAGAATGTATTTAAAATATACATATATACCTATAAAAGTAAATCTTCTTAAGTTATCTGAAGTTAGTTAATGTTACTTTTCAATGGCAGATTATCATTTAATTGAAGTGCAAAGCTCTTGCCGGTATTGTTTCCTCCTTTTTTTCCATTGCCAACTATTTTAAGTATTTATTTATATCATACGACGACCGCTTTATTCTTTACTTGGCTCATATAATTCTATAATGTCCCCCTGACCTTTTCTTAATTTTTTTAAATGTTATATCTCTTATGCTTACTAAATTAGTTAAAATATATTTATACTTTATCGCCTTAAAATGATCAAACAAACTTTACACGAAATAGTTCCAAAGGTAGCCAAAAATCAGAGCTAAGTTCAAGCCGCAACCGAGAATCCTCTAATAAACGGAGCTGTAGAAATTATTCGGAAAGTGTCTGTGCTTAGAGCAAATTAGTTTAGTTGCCCGACCACTGGCGCGAACACTAGATCAAACCTGCCACAGCCTACACACTGCAGTGGGCTAATTCCGAGCGCGGAATGCAGCTATCTGTAAGTTCGACTGAGCCACCTTTTGTGTCCAGTTGGTGAAGTTAATTAAGAAACTTTCTAGCGTCGAAAAGGCAGTAATTTATGGATTCTTCTTACTTTAATTTGCTTTGTGGGGTTTGCTGCCATTTAAGAATAGTAATTATACTGCGAATTCAATTATTCTGATCTATTGATTTCGTAAATTTTTATCAAAAAAGTCATCATTACATTTGACTCTTGAATATATAAGAAATAATATAATATATAGGAGATTACGAATATATAGGAGAGCTAAATTGCAAATACTTTAAAATAATAAATTAAATAAGAACAATAAGATGGAATACAATCTAAGTATATATGATTAAATCAGTTCTTAGAAAGGAGTCGACATAATGTTTTCAAATATCATACTTCATCGAATGTAAGTGTAAATGTGTGTGTAAATGCATGAAGTAATATTGGCTAACAAATTCTTTTATTTTTAAGAACCACATTAACAGAAATAAAATACCTACACAGTAATACATACATACATAAAAATCACATGAAAAGGCAAGAGAAGTCCGACAAGCCAAATAACGAAACTCTAGCATCGAGTGCTACAGTAAAACTTATTTACCATTAGACAAATTGCAAGACTGACAATTAGCTGAGTTGGCACACCGCCTGTGCTTATTCTATAGCAGTCGGAGTCTAGCTAATCTACAATGCATGCAAGAACTATTTGCACAGCGTTCGGACTTCTGACCGTTGTTTTTGTTCAAACTTAGAGAGTACGGACAGCTCATGCAATTATCGCTGCTAAATCTACAGTTCGTTGATTTTGCGTACTTACATCAAGAAAGAGTAATAATGGTCGGTTGGTTGAAAATACTAGTTAATTACAAACTTTTGCTTACATCTTATCTATTGAACTAAACAAATTTTCGGTACTTGGAAATATAAGTACCGTTGCTAAAAAAAATGTTATCAGATTATTCCGAATCCCATAGACACCTGCAACACACGCGGGGTTACAGAAGCGTTGCCGGCCTATAAAAAACGGAGAAATTGGGCCTCCGGCTCTCACTCACCGGGCGGAGCATGGCGGCTATCAGCCGCCTGATAGACCTGACACCTGAAACACCCGGGGGGTCACAGAAAGAAAGAAAGTATTTATTTGTGTTGAATGTGTACAATATTGTGTTGAGATTTTATATAATAGTTCAGACATTCAGCCTATTTCGGCATACAAATATAAAATTGTCAATAAATTGTTAATTAAGTACATCTTCCAACTTACTATGTCCAGTTCTTATTTAAAAACTCTTGATTTGCGTTGA
>JADGIL010043011.1:3259-13834 GCA_020352625.1 Cactoblastis cactorum
GATCACTTGACATCTCGTGACCTGCCTGCTCGTTTGCCTACCTCTGACATAAAAAAAAAATAAAAATAAAAGGTATATAGTGTCTCTAATATTCCCGACTGTTCCAGTTTTCTATTCTCCTTTCCCGAAGGATTTGAGCTAATGCTGCGAGCGGCGACGATAGAGTACACGAGACAAAATCACCCGCTTTCAGTTTGCACCTGGTTAATACCTTTATCTGATAAGACATATTAAAAGTAAAGATGTGAATTGTTGAATGTTTAACTTGCTTCATTACATTTCATTTTGAATATGAAAGTGATAGTTACACTTTGAGTATACTATTGTATATATGTATAGTACATATTTGAGTATACTTTGAGTATACTATTGGCTTATATAATATGCTACCGGTTGCAATCTACACCAATTCATTAGCACTTACAAATTGTCAAAAACTTCATATTAAATCACATGAAAACTTTAATAAGTATATTTTTTGTTTGCCTATTTACGCGCCCATGTAACTGCTGGAAAATTATCTTTCCTTTCGTCTTATGATTGTGTTAAATATATGATATAAATATACGAGGACAAATGTAATTAATGTGAGTAAAATCCTAATATAATTCAGAATTTTAGGATTAGACTTCTATTTAAGTTTCATGAGAACGGCGATCAACAATAAAGAACAAAGATTCACACTTCGGAACAAAATCAAACAAAAAAAACGTCCTCACTTCAATAAAGATGACAACTACTATGATTATTTCGACAAAGTTCCGTTTCTAGAATCGTGTACTTATTAGAAAATAAGTCTTAATGTGTGCAAGTTGAAACCATGTCAAACTAAAGGGGCTTAGTAGAAGTCTGCTCATTTAATGTCATTTATAAGCGACGAGCAGTGTTTTGCCGAGGACACTTTTTTAGCGGGATTGTCAGTCTAGTTGTTTATCGTACATCGATACATGAAACTTAAAAAATCTTCAGGCTTTCATAAAACAACTTGTATAAGCGAGTGCTGCAGCAGAAAGGATTATCAAGAGATTTTCAATCCTGCTTTTAACCTTACAGCACAGACAGTTTTTGGGTCGCAGCCTGAATGTGGCCGAATGGAAGTAAATCCAGTAGAAATCGTTCCATTTTTCCTAGTTCGAAATCCTTTGTTCAATTTTATGAAGTTCTCTCATTTTACAGCGGCTACGGTACAACCATATACTAAAGCTTGTTTTATTGTAAACAGCTTGATTTTAAAGCTTTCTTTGTTGTTAATAGTTGACAAAAATTAATTTATAGTAAAATATATATTTATTATGCTTCATTTAGACCAAATAATGTCCATGCATAATGTTCATTAATGAGTGTGACCTTATGAGGCTTTTAGAGTACCTTTAGAAATTTCAGCCAACACTCAAAATAGTAGTATTATAGAATGCGATTGTATTTTTTTAAATCAAATGCTGCGGTATGTTCTGTCTCTTAAATTAAAATGTTACATTGAAAATTGTTATAAATTAATTATTTCATAAATATTTGCAAAAAATATGAAATCGTATTAATCTTGGCCAACTAGGTACGTATTATTATATTAGTCTGAGAAGCTAATAGGCTAGGTTCTTCTATTTTTATATATTATCTATTACTAGTATTAGAAACTAACAGGCTACATCTATTTTTAGTATTCTATCAGTCGTATAATTTTGGAGTATAAAGTAGTCATAGAAACAAATATTGTTAGTTCAATAGAATTACTTTGTATCAGCGTAGTTTCGCCATTAGAAGTACGCCGTTGTAAATAATTCTATCAAAAGGGGACCAGAGCCGAGCGGCCGTCGCCCTCGTTTTATGTTTTTACGCCAATTTGAGAACCAATCCAATTTTTGTGGGATCTTGAACAAACTCTAAAACAGTCTTTTTCTGTGATATTTACAAATTAGGACGAAATATAAATTGTTTGTAAAGCATTTTTTATCAGACTGTCGTCTGCCTAATTAGGAATAAGGTTTCTAAATATAATTATGAGTTTCGCTTATTTTCTTTTCAACTAAGTATTTTAATTACTCTTGCTGCAATAATATTTAAATAACAATCATTTTGAAAAAAAATTAAAGCAGAATATTCAGTATCATCTCATAAATAAACAAACCTACATTCATGTAGACATAGTCTTTAACAACGGCGTATAAAGATCATCAATTAAATATCCCATGTAATTTTATCGATTTATCCCAGTCCTTCTTTTACTTGATATCCGGGGTGACAACTGGAAAATACGGTAATGTGTTTATTAACTTAACTTTATAAATAAAAAATGTTGATTTGAAACCTTTGTTACAATATCTATGTACATATGTATATACATACCGTTTTAATTTCTTTTTATTGTATTTCGTTTAATTTATTTTAGTAAAGTATGATATAAAGACTACCTTTATAAATTATTCTGAAGTCTGATCGATAAATATGATTGCAACTGTATGTAAAGTTTTTTTTGTCAGAACTTAATAAACCCAATCATATTAAGTTCTGAAAAAAATATTCGCCACATAACTATAAAAATTAAAAAAATGTACCGAATTGAAAGTAATTTACATTTTCACGTACACTATGCAATTGCACAGTTGTTCTTGATTTTTTAATGTTTATTTTTACGCTTTTCATTTTTATTTTAATAAGAAATTATTCAGTATCGATATAAATTGGCACTGACATGAAACAATGGAACGTTTTCCTTTAACCGCGCCTTTCTGTAATCAGATAACTGTAATCACGAGACATTCTTGTTCCAATTCGATAACAGTCCAATTACCGACCAGCGCCGTCCGTCGACGTACAGTCCAATTAATCATTAAATTTAATTCGCATCGACGTTATTACGGATTGCTGATGAAGATAATGTTATTGCTTAGCTCAATTTTATTGGAGTTATTGATTGAAAACTTTAAGAGATTGTAGGTAAGTATGGTTTAGTTTTAGATTTTGGAGGGTTTAACATGACCCTTATTTAAAAAAAAACATAGAAAGCTAAAAATATTTTCTAGTTAAAGAGTTTTGCATGTTTTTTTCATAGCCAAATTATTGGAACACATGATTAAGACAATCGTAATTTGACTTAAATTCTACGTGTAGCAAAGCATTTGTAACTTTTTAATATACATAACATTTCGAAGTCGTATTATCCAACCCATGTGTAATTTGCTGACACAATTTTAGAAGAGAAATTTGGTACCCAGCAATGATGCTATCCTATTTCGTTGGTAATCAGATAGACATTAAATAAGAACATCAAACATTATTATGGTGCTTTTATCTCAGAATTTCCACGGAAATGAATCACCGGGAACTGAATATTAATATTAAGTGAGTGTACATAAGCGCGTCCCAGTTTTTCCTATATTTAATTTTTCTTTGAAATCATTTATAAACTGAATATTATATTGAGAAGATTATAATTAGGTAGATATAAATAAATCTATTATTGAATAGATTTTTTTTATATAATATATAGTAGAGACAAATTACACAAATAGAGTTATCCCCAAATTAAGTTCTAGACTTGTGTTATGGGATACTGACTCAACGATACTATATTTTATGATAAATACATATATAGATAAACATCCAAGAGCTAGGACAAACAGAAAAAGGTCATTTTCCATCATGATTTGACCTTCTGAGTATCGGCCAAGCACGTCAACCGTTACACCATGGGGGTCTCTATAGTTATAAGTATAGATAAAAAGGTAAAATCAAAAATTAAACTTAAGTACATCTATTTTTAACTATTAAATACATAATTATCTAATAATTGTGTTTAATAATAGTAACCCAATCATTTAGCTTTCATATTCAGTCGCCATAGTTAAATTGCGTACATTTTCCTAACGACAACAATTTCCCTAATTGTTCGTATATGGGCAGTTCAGAAGTTGTTTGGAACTCGGCCTTACCCGTAATAACTTGCTTTGGTAATTTAGTTGTTACTAGGGGATAATAATACCATTGATGAAAGTTAACGATGTGTGTTTGTCAAAAAGGGTCAAGTGCGAGTCGGACTTGAGCATGAAGGGTTCCATACCATTATTTATACCAAACAGCAAATATTATGTGAATGTGTGGCGGAGGGAGGCAAACACCTGCAACTCTCAGGGGGGTCACAGGCGGCGGTGATTACTTAACATCACGTGATACGCCTGCCCGTTTGCCTCCCACTGCCATATAACAAAATATATTAGTATGGATTTATGTAGTTATATATGGATAAATAACCGAATTTTTCCGGCACAAACTTTCGTAATAAATCTCGTACAGCGATCTTGAAAAATATATTAACTTTTCAAACTAAATAAAATGTAACTTCATAATTGCGCTTGCACTTAATGAACTTTTAGCGTGTGATTTAAGCTGTTTTCTTAAAAACCCGCTGTTGTTGAAGAAAATACTTAATCACGAGAGTTGAACTCAAGTATTGCGGCCTCATTCCAGGTGGAATAACTTTTGAAAATCCAGTTAGCAAACTTTATCTTCACGTCATAAAAATGGTAAAATATAACGTTATAATGAGGTTGCTAAGAGTTTCTTTGAACTTGATCCTGGCAACATTTTCCTGAGAAAGTTTGAATTTTACTGTCAGTGCAACTAGCATTAACATAACGACCACCTTCATACAAAAGTTAACTATTATTTTCTTCACCTAGTGTACAGTCAACCATATAATCAAGAATACATGAACACAAAAACACTTTTAGTTTTTCTATACAATTACCTAAATTGGGGTTTGTTTGTGTACCGTATTTGTGGTATTACATTACAAATACCAATTTGTTGTAGTGTTTATTTATAGAGTAACCACTAAAAGCATTTTTGTTTGCCTGCATATTTAAGTATGTGAATAACTGTACTTACTAAGGTTTTTTTTATGTTAGAGGGAGGCAAACGAGCAGGCGGGTCACGCGATGTTGAGAGATCACCGTCGGCCATAGCCGAATGCAACACCCGCGGGGTAACAGAAGCGTTGTCGGCCTATAAAAAACCTTCGCCCTCCCTATTTGGGGATACTAGAAATATAAATATATACATATGATCACGTATTTTCCCCATACGGGTAGGCAGAGACTTAATCTTTCCACTTACTACGGTTCTGACATACTTCCTTCGCTTCCTCCACATTCATCAATCTTGTCGTGCACGCTCATCGGTTATGTATAAATATGTACAAAATAATTCTCAGATATTTTCATCAGCTGTTCAAGAAGTACTTATCAACATTTTAATAGAAATGGATATACGCAAACAGGCTTACTGCATTTCAGGCTGAGCGTAAAAATCTAAATAGGGACGGTAAAAAATATATTGTGCTACAAATAAGGGGGGAAAGAGAAGGAAAAGCTGCTGCATGTTCTAAAGCTCGTAGCCGGAAGCCTGCCGTCCGCCACATCCGGTCTGTCTGCTTTTGAAAGCCTTTTAGTTCAATTTAGCGTAAAAAAGAGACCAACCATCCCATTGCTGTGTTTTATGCCACTTGGGAAATTACTTTCATCGTGACTCTTTACTGTAATGTATGCGAACAGTAGACTGTTCGCATACATTGAGAAGAAGTGCTAATATAGGAGAATTTAAGACTGAAAATGATGGATTTTTTATTTTAGGCGATTGCGTAGCAACCTTTCAGTGTATCTGAATCCCCATCCCAAAATCCACCATTCCCCATTCCACCTTAAGAGATAAAGAGTCCTGGCTGCCTATCGGGCCTGTATGCTTAAATTTTTTTACATTATTACAGCCTCGTTAATTTTCCTGTTAAGTATACTATAAAAATACAATGTTTTATGGTTAATATCTTCTATGTACAGACATTGTCAAGCTACAGTTTTATTATATTATATGTATAGATTGTAGCCAATTACGCCGTTATCAAGACTTAATGCGTGGGCATAACCCTGGAAAATAGGATTGGGCGGTATTATGTATTTACCGCCTACAAGACTTATATAAATTTATAACAATAAGTACTAGCAAACGACCCGCAGGTTTTCCCACACTGCCTAAATTTAGAGAATTAAAGGAAAAAATAAATGTACATATGAAAAATAAGTGGACAAATTACACTTAAACTAGCTCTAAACTGAGTTCATTACTTATATTATGAGACACTGAAACTACAATACTATACTTTTTTAATAAAAACACATAAAATTCAAGAGCCAGGCCTAACAGAAAAAAATCATTTTCAATCACGATCTGACTAAACAATTGAACCTCGGTCCACTTAACTCAGTGTTATCTTTAAGTTAGGTGGTCTCGGGTTTAAAAAAAATTAAAAAGAAGTCTAAGTTACTCTTAAATAAACTTTGGAATAAGTTGAAAGGTTTTTTAATAGAAGATAACGCTCTACATATGTATATACGTACTTACAAACAATACCTTTTTATATTATAACTAGTTTTTCCCTGCAGCTTCGCTCACGTCAAATTCGGGAGACAGACAATAAAAAGAGACAAAACGTAGTCTATCTCACTCTCCCCTATAGCACTTTAACAATCTATACAAACAAAATTACATTAATCCATTGCTCTGTTTTAACGTGAAAGATGGACAAAAACTGCTTGAGTTTCTTTCGGCATTTCTTCTCAGCATTGGTCGCTCCGAAATCCTGGTAGTCTATAGTTTGAATGAAATTTAAATGTTTAATTATTGGTAAAGTGAAAAAGTGCCTGTGAAGGTCTAATTTCTGAATAAATATTTTTATTTTGATTTAGAAAAATACATTGTCACATTTATAATATTAGTATGGACAGACAGATTTACCGCCTAATGTTAATAAAATTACTTGATGCTTTAATTTTTGTGGCCTTCATTTCGTTGATTCTTATTTTTAGACAAAACTATACAAGGTATGGATTACAAATATGTTTTTGATGATACATAATTTGTTTTGTTTGGCCTTATTCTTTAATGCCTAGTATCAATATAATTACTATTATTTATTCAGTTTTCACTTTATCAAATGTACTGTGATTGAAATCAATTGTTATACATCGTGAAATACTCTTCTAATATATACAAACAAATACTAAAAATAAAAATTAAAATTTAAGGGAGCTACCATACCACAAACCTGTTTTTTTGCTCGATATTGATAACGATTATAGATTTAACTTTTAATATGTATAATTAAATTAAAATTAAATCAATATTTCATTCCAATACAAAAAAACGTGATTATTTTGTAGTTTTTCATAGATAACGGTACAGAACCCTTACTGCGCGAGTCCGACTCGCATTTGCCCGGTTTTTTTTATTCTATGTTATGTCAAAAACAAATAAGGGTGTATAACAGTCATTGAGCCATTAACTCAAATAACCTTTCTTGAAAAACAGAACGTCTTTACTTAAGAGAAATCACTGTTTGAATTATAAATCTATTCGAAGAACAGGATATTAAAAAGACAAAATGTTTTATTGTAGACGTTTGGATTTCGTATTAAGATTTTTTTTTCAATATTTATAAGAATACAAATATTAATAATAGAACAATTTTCATTTTTTCAGTCTAATAATTTCTATTATTTTTGTTTTTATGATATAAAATTTATGCCAGTTTTCATTATCTTCCCATCTATGGTCTAAGTCTTTAAGTATACTCTTCTTATTATAATTATTTCACTAAATATCAGAATATCAAAATATTTAAAGTATAAAATAAGTATATAACCAAAGATTACTAAAGTACTTATTAGAAAATTATTGGTATTTGTATTTACTATATAGGATTTTTAATCCCTATTGTCTATGCTTTTACGAACATTCCCCTTATTGTGTTATTCTCTTTAACATATATAATAGCTGAATACCAATGGTATTCGCGTTGTCAATAATTAAATTCTTCACAAATATTGTCACGGGCACAAGTATTAAGAAAATAATGGGTTTCGCTCGGAATAAAATCGACCATTTCGCTCCATTATTCCAGTTGTTTGTGATGTGGACGTGATTGGAGTGAACGAACAAAAGAATATTGTGAAAGAGTAAAGTCCCTCATCCATTATCGCGCTATAGGCTATGTGCGGTCGTGTTACGTTGTTTGAAAATAGGGAAGAAAAGATTTATTACATTGTCTTTTTGTTAACTGAGACTGAAAACCAAAAATATTTTAAGCACCGAATAAGACCTTGAGAAACCATGACCCGCTTGCTGGTTTGTCTCCTTCTTTCATTTAAAAAATCTTTTCAACTTAGACAATCATCACATGAGATGAGATGAACTTAGAGAACCATGTAGAAGACCATCATATTTTTTATTAATTTATCCTACGATATCACTGTAACGACAGTTTATCATGGTATTTCTAATACATAAATGCAAAACTTAGGGAACAATAACGTAAAGCAGGTATTTTTATATATTAATCAATATATATTTTATATCTTCTATTGTAAATTTATTCTGTAGGTAAACATTAACTTTTAGGGTTACGCACCAAAAGCATAAAACGGAATTCTCTTAGTAGACTTCACTGTCCGTTTGTCACCAAACTATATCTCATGAACCGTGAAAGCTAGCAGTTGAAGTTTTCATTGATAATATCTGTTGCCGCTTATTGTTGTAAAAAGTAAAATACATAAATATTTAAGGGGGTCATACAACAAATGTAATATTTTGCCAATTTTTATAGCCTATGTGTCGGGAACCTTTCGAGCTTGAATCCGACTCGTACTTGGTCGCAATTATGTAACAAAATAGATATAATAATATAATAACATTTACAAAGTGGAGTTGCGACCTAATGGAAATCTGTGTTGATGAGATTTTCACGAGTATTATTATGATAATAATTGTTACTATACGGTATTTGCGGATAACAGTTTCCGTTCTTCCTTTATTAAACACGAATACACGAGGGAGAGAAATTGGAACAGTACGTACAGTCAACGGCAAATTGTTCAACTACCTTGGCTCTTGTGGTCTTAGGAATAAGAGCTAAATTGCAAAAGCAATTATAGTGTAACGTCTAACGTCTTTCCTTCTAGACTATACGAGGAAATGGTAAATATTGGTTTTGTGTCATTTCGTGGAGTTGTGATGGATGAGGAAGGTAGTCAATTTTCTACGCCTCATTTATTTACCGGTAGGACTCTAATTTATTTGCTATTAGAAACTATTTCTACTTTATATAAATAATTGCTTTCGTATTAGAAATCAAGAAGAATATCAACTTTGCTTGTGAACAGGTCGATCTGAAATACTAGAAGTTTGTAGCTAGACGAAATGTCTCATGTTCTTAATGTGAAAAAGTGCCTTAAAAATTTTTGATTATGCACTTTAATTATGTATTTTTTTATATTTCCTAATAAGTAAACAGGGATGTGGTTACCGCATACACAATTGTGTATCAAGATCTCATAATACCTAATCCTTTTGGACTTTTGCAAATCCCGTCTCTACGAGCATTTAAATCCTAAAAACTCCAAAATTTTAGACAGCACTTAGTGTATGAAATTTTGTAATGAGTGAGTAAGCCAGTCACAATTTTTCTACCAAACCCTTTCTATTGACTTTATTAAGTCTTACATAGCTTATGATATTTATTGGTTCAACTATAACTATAAATATTGTTATATAAAACTTTCTGATAAGTCAGATTTAAAGCCCGATACAACGTAACAAACTTGGAAACAGCATTTGCTTAGACACAAAAGACACTATCTATAATAGCATCGTCGTTGTTGGAGACTATAAAATAATAAAACACAGAAGAAACGATTCTCGGAAGAACATATAAAATATAAAAAAATAATTAAAACACGTGTTATAATTATGTTTTTTCCCCATTAAATCCCCATCCATTCTCAATGTTTTTTTTTATATATAAAACTTTAATTCACAGCAAGTTTGATTCGGAAACGAACCATATTCTTTTTTTTTCACTTGCTTTTATTTTCATGGTTTATTTCTGTACTTATGTTTATATATCCACGTACGATAAATAACTTATTGTTGATCAAAGTGACACTTATATAAAACTTATATTTCTATCAATAAATTTCTCTTCTATTCTATTCCATTTAGATTTATTTTATTTATAGAAAACACGCATATACGTGTATTAAAAAAAGAAATAATAAAGAAAGCACAGGCTTACGTACTGTTGGAAACATGAATATATTTTATTTGTGGGATAGCAACACTAGCTTTCTTCTCCTCTCGTCATTCTTGTAAGGGCCACTACGGGCCCTAATAAATTCAATACAATATATCCGACACATTATAAAATGATACTAAACAATGGTGCCGAAACCCGGGAAATGAATAAAGGATGTGTGAGCGTCCTTTAAAAAACTAAAATAAAAACACTCATGTTGATTTTTAATTGTTAATGTAATACCTAAAAATGGGGTGTATATAACATTAGTCATAATATAAATCTAAATCTGCACAGTTTTTATTTCCATGCAAGCTCGGATTACATAAATGTAGTTGTTTTCTATTTCTCTTATCATTGTTATCGAGAAAATGTGAAAATGTTTCCGAACTTAGAAACCGGGCTTATCGGATTTCACCTGCAAACCGACAAACTGCGAACAGACATATCAAAAG
>JADGIL010043024.1:9989-32611 GCA_020352625.1 Cactoblastis cactorum
TTGGTCAATAAAGATTTATTATATTATAGCTAACAAACTAAGTGAAATAGGCAATAAGATAATAATAATAAAATTTTAAGCTAGAAAACATGCTGGACGCTATGCTCTAGTATAATACTAGTTACAATTTCGTCATATTCATTCGGAGAAAACAATTACAGTGACAGCGTACCTATAAAAAAACACAATATTTTTTCGTTTGAAGTGTAGAAAGAATATCAGAATGAACACTAATAAGTAATATTTTTTCCTCAACCAATATAATTAACTGTGTGCTCTACAATATATACATAATATATACAATCTCTATCTATCTACAAACATAACACAGACGCCTCCGTTACTGAGTAACTGACATACATATAATGTTTAGCCGAAACTAATGGACATAGCGAGAAAAAAAGTAATTTCGAGTTTGTATGAAACTTTGTACGCCTACACATAACAGATTTACATGTTATTTTATACTAGCTAATGCTCGCGTCTTCGATTTTACTAAAAATTATATCCCTCGGGTACCATATATTTTTTCGAGATAAAAAGTAGCCTATCTTTTATTCTAGATCGTAGTCTATATCTGTGCCAAATTTTACCAAATCCATTCGATAGTTTTAGTGTGATGAGTGTACAAACATACAGAAAGACAGACAAAAATTCTAAAAATACATAATAGTTTTGGCTTCTATAGAAATAAATAATATAAAGAGCCCCTATATATTTTATTCTTAAATATCTCCCATGTACAGACACAGCTCAGTTACAATTTTATTACCTATGTGTATAGTTATACATATGTAGGTGGTGATTACGGGAGTGAGTGAGAATAGCGTATTTGACTATAGTGAAAATATTAATTAAATACTTGTTTGCCTAAAACTAAACAGTTCTTAATGTAATTTAGCCTAATAATTTAGTCAATTTTATGTCAGAAGGAGGCAAACGAGCAGGCGGGTCACGTGATGTTAAGTGATCACCGCCGCCCATAGACTACTGCAACAACCGCGGGGTCACAGATGCGTTGCCGACCTATAATGTTTTATAGGTCGCCCCCGCCCTCCCCAAATGGGAAGGGCGGGGAAGTTCGGCCTCCGGCTCTCCCACTCACCGGACGGAGCATGGCGGCTGATTATAATTTATATTAAACATAAAGTGATTTTATGAAATATCAAATTTATAATAATTTAATCTCCATGTTTTATCACGTGACTAAAATACACAAGAAAACTCTTTATGTTATTATTGGGAAAATTTCTGCCTCTGTTTTTCTTTCATTTTTCGATTTAACATTGATTCTGTGAATATCAAGCGTTTAGATTTCACAGTGACAAGTTTTAGCTTTTAGCCGTTGAAGCTTTGTTTACCTGCAGATGACATCATAATCACGCGACTGTTCATTTTCGCGGCGTTTTTATTAATTAAATTTTTGAAGACTTTTTTATTATTTTATAAAGAATTTAACAAGAAATTAATCGAAATATAGATATATTATACAATAATGAAAAATTTCAGTCCTTTTTAAATTTGTAAAATATCCTATAGAAAAAGAAATCCCCTTTCATATAGAAATGAAAGTTAGGGTAAAAATTAAATGAAATCTTAAATTGTTTCAATAGATAGGCTTTAAACTTTTATAAAGGTTCCTCGAAAAATTATAATAATTGGGAACGTATTATTCAAGTTTATCAAGGGAGTTGTCCTATTGATAGTACTTATTTGTACACGCGGAATCGAAGTCCTTGAACCCGACCTTACCGCATTCGCTCGTCCTCTATTGATGAGTATCTATGATACGATCGTGTTTTGTAAATTTAATTATGGTATCTCATGTTTTCATTGCCTTTTGTTTTGTTTCATTACGGTTATAGTCAGATATTTACAGAATGTTCTACATATACCAGGCCACTTAGAAAACTTATACTGATTGGATCGGGAAACCTTTACGAGATTCTGCACGTGCATCTGCGCGTGAGGAGGATAGTTTTACGCAGGGTGCCGCACAATCTCACCGATGCTCAGAACAGCTCCGGGTGGAATGGTGCCGCGATTTGATGTATAACTGGTGAAGAGTTTTGGATATATCAATACGATCCAAAAAAGAAGCGCCAGTAAACAGTTTGGGTGTTTCAAAACGAAGCAACGCCTAAAAAACAACGTGAAGCGAACTAGAAGCGGGGAAAAATTTTGATCGTGAAATTTTTCAAGTTGACTGGCTACTTGGTGTCAATTCCTTTACAAAACAAAGAAGCAGCAACGTAAAATGGTATAGGTATTAGTAAAGGCTTGCCAGAAGTTTTTTCTCTTGTAAGCAACAAGCGACCAAACACAGGACTCCATGGGCTATTGCTCCACCATGACAACGCGACCGCGCACACCGTAAAACGGGACAGCACGTCGGTCAAACTCCTGGGTCACCCTCCTTATAGCCTGGACCTAGGGCCATGTGATTTCTTTTTATTCGCAGAAATAAATAATCAGCTCAAGGGGATGAAATTTTCGTACCGGAAAATGCGCTGATAGCGTTCGAACAGGCCGTTAACGAGGTTTTTGCAGTGGGTTGGAAAAAGAGTTTCGATAATTGGTACAGACGCATGAAATTTTGTATACTTAGATGCTAGTGGAGAGACACAAAATTTTTCTGTTTTGCAGAACCATGGAAATATAAACTTTCTGAGTGTTCCAAGTAGTTAGATTATAACTATGACTTCAATCTAGTTCATAATTTTCCTAGTTGAATTTTATGATGAATGATTTTACAAATGAAAGGCCTCATAATATTCTTAAATTGCATATATCTAAATTAAAGTACCTCAGTTAAAAATCAATTACAATTATTTTAATACAATTTTATATTTAAAACTATATGGAAGTGTGAAAGAAACTAGCAAATCCGCTGATATCGTTGAAGAGCTCATTTGTTATGAGAAAACCATTGCATCTAATACCCAATTGCATTGTCATCTGAACTGACATACCAGGTGTTTCTAAGTTAGCTTCCTTAATTTGACCCAATATGGATCAAACAGTTAATTTCCCAAAACAACAATTTGTAGTTTGTAAAAAACAAGAAGAACAGACATAACTTACTTATTTTGAAATACAGAAAACTGTTCGCAAAAATATTTAACGTTGATATAAACCACAGTATTCGCTTTATAGGACTCGCTAATTGGTAAAAGCCGACCAACAGGACCGATGCTATTCAATTATTTGTGACTGTTAGACCATGCAGAGATACAGCGTTTCACAGATCGTTTGCAGGAATTATGGGTTGCCTCTCACTTTGTTTGTCTTCAATTTAATCAAGCTTAGTTTAATTTGGAAGGGATTCGTTTTCAATTATTTATACCTTTAACTTGTGTCATATAAATATTTAGGACTTTGTTGCCAAACTATGAATAATTTTACTGTTGATAGTTTTAATAAAAAAAAACTATGTAGGTTGCTTCATCGATTGTATTATTTATATCGTTAGTATTTGTCTTGGATAAAACCATGAATCATACCATATCATATTGTAACTGGATTGTGCACTCACGAGGAATTACGGGCCTAGATAGAGATATTCCCTTTTCCGCGGCTCCACTAATATACTTATTGAACTAGAAATGCTTTATATTCCGTGCTATTTCCCCAATATTCTTCCAATACTACAACCTGACAATTTGTTAAAAATTGTTGTATGGTCTCTTGTCTGGCTATCTCGTGCGGACCGCGATCTCTTGCACCTTAAAATATATCTTAAGGAACGGTTTGTTTTTGTTTGCGTCATTATATCAACATACTATCTTCATGGTTAAACATTAATGGACTATTCTGTTTTTCATTTGCTCTCTGGCTGTCTCACTGTTTTTGTCATTCAGTCAGTCCTGTGGCGGGCAACGTGTTTTGGTCTCGACTCTGCTAATGAGACACTTTCGATACACGCGGCGTATTCGGCCGGTTAAATACGTACTCATCTGACTATGTACAGTCGATACCGAATGACTCTGATGTCATTGTGCGGTTTAGCATTTAAATTGCTCGCTTGTCATTTTTAATGTCACCCCCCATTTTTGCTTATAAAACGCCTCAAATTTTTATTATTAACAACGGATATATAATATAAATAAATGCGTTGTACAACTATTTTTATACATTTTCTTTTTAATTATTCTAGAAGTAAAAAAATATCAAACAAAGACGACGACATAATGCTCTTATTATGAGTATTAATATAATAATTCCTTCTGATAAAATCGGAACTTTTTCAGGTTCCGTGCTTACCGTGAATTACTTTGTTGGCCGTCTGTCAAGACTCTTTTTCTCAAAAACACGTGAAAATATTATCAAGTTTAAATTTATATTAGATTCTCAAGTCTAATAAACCCTTAAATTGTAACAAAATGTATACCCACAGGTTTGTACGAAACCCTTGTTGTACGACTCCGTGCTCTCGTACTTGGCCGATTTTTTTTTTACCTTAATTAAATAAAAACAAGAACTGCGTCAGATTGATCTAAAAACTCATAGAGAAGAAGAAGAACGAACCAAGAAGAACAAGAATTGAACCTAAGAATTTTGGGGTACTGCAACATGATCACCTTAACTACCACCGCTCCCTCTGTCTTAGGGTATTTTTAGCGAAATAATCACGTTAATGACGTGACCTACTTTATGACTTGTAATCAACTAATTATCGCCATGCTGTTTTGACAGGCCAACTTAATTCCGTAAATTTTTTTGCGAATCGTAGTAAAAATCGTGTCAATTTCTTTTCCTCGAAATCTTTAAGTTAGCTCAGTGAGGCTTAGAGTACAAAATGTTAATAACTTTATTAAGTCATAAAAATATGGATATCGTATGAATGTAATCTACTTCATTTAATCAAATCGAATGAAAATCTACATAAGTATATCTATACATATAATAAAATTATAACTGAGCTATGTAGATACATAGATATGTACATGGGAGATATTTTAGTTTTCTATCTGTATGTTTGTTCGTCTGCATGTGTGTAATAGTAAGTTACGCGCAGACGGTCATAAGCTAGTCATGGATAAAGCAGTGTCTGACCAACTTTTAATTCCGACCAATTACAGCTTAAAATTCTAGTTTAAATTTCAGACTAAAATGGCTGAAACTCAGAAAAATCAAGTTTTTTTTTGAATTTCCATACATACATAGGTGGTGTTAGGTCTAACTCTATTTTTCTTGGGCCTATATTATAGGCCCACTATGTTAAATTAAAAGCTTATTCTATCCATATTGTCTAATAGGAGAGTTTTAGATCACATGGGCACAAGAAGGTAGAGTTAAGTTAAATGAAGGTTTAAAAAATTAATTTCAATCCATAATTATCCCCTATTTCCGTTCACTTCTAGATTTAGAACTATATTCACTCGACTTGATTTAATTCAATAAAACCGAATTGACATAATTATATCACAGGATGACTCATGGATTTTACACAGTATAAAATCATCTATCGTCTATATTTAATTGAATGAATATACCAATTATACTGGCAATCTTAAGGTATAAAGGGGACTTAACTATCCCAAAATCCGGCAAAATTTTGGTGTGATACTATACTTACACTAAAGTTTTAGGCACTGTAAATACAATTTTGTAGATTGTACGTCTTTATTACGCCGTACTCAGAGTCAAGAGTATTGCTCGAAGGCCACGCTTACCAAAATGCAAGACGCTACTTCCATTACCGTGTTACTCCAGAAAATCTAATATACATATATCTGTCCAAATTTCATCAAAACTGTTCCATTAGTTTTGGTATTTTATATATTTTTTTTCCTTTTAAATTATTAGTGAGGATTACACGTTACAAAATGATCGACAAAATAACAAAATCACATATTTAAAAACGCAGAACAAGAATAGTTATCTCCTTTTACTTTTTAATAATCTGTGAAACTGGCTCTTTTGTGACGAACTCCGTGGTGTTATGGTTATCGTGCCTGACGGCTACTCAGGAGGCCCCAGGTTGAGTCCCCGGTCAGTTCATGATGGAAAATGATATATTCCTGATTGGCCTGGGTCTTTATGTCAATTTGTTATAAAATAGTATCGAATTTTCCCAGACTTGGGACCTAGCCTAATCGACTTTTTGTCCCCTTGAGCAACGACCAAACAAACAAATTTCAACGACAACGAAAAAAAAGTATAGGATACACATACTCTAAGAAAACTCTTACAGAAAATTTTCGACTTCGTTCGCGAAAGACTGGAAATCTCCCCGAGTCGCTATTCCGGAATGCGATAAAATAGTTTTCTATGCATTATTCGAGTTGGTATACCACATAAGACTTCGTTGCAACTTCCCATCAAGCGAGATTGTAGTCAAATCTCTCATTTTTATTCAGATGAAAACAATGTTTAATATATGTGCCCAAATTACATTGACTTGTACCACGTAAAATCTTCGTAGCACCTCTTAGAAGGTCTACGAAAACATATTTATACATAAAATGAACCTGTAACTGGGTATTGTCTTTTCCAGGAAGATATAAAGGAACAAAATGGGGGTCTTTTTAGGATTTATAGCAGCCAAATCGACTTTTTTATTTGACTGTCTGTATGTTTGTACGCGCATCTCGAAAAAACTTATTGAATGGAATTTTATGCGGTTTTCACAGTCTTATCGTAAGGTGAAACATAAAATATGGCGAAGGTCTAATCTCAATAACCGCTTGCTTAGAACGTGAGATTTTAGCTCTCTAGTCGTCACGCGGACAACGTCGCGCGGCAGTATTACTATTTAGAGATTGTCGCTCGTAGGACGATTTACATTTTCGCGCTTATTTATTATTTGACTAGTAGCGGTGTAGCTGTAGACAACAAGTCAAACTATATAGGCACATTCTGATATTAGATTATATATCTGAGGTATAAGATTTAAATGTGAATACTTATATTTGGGATTTGTATACAAATTTTGGTCGTGATTTTTGACGTGTTATCGAAACCTTAAAATGAGCCAATAAAATGAGCATTATGAACAATGAGACTCGCTATATTTTGTGTTAGGGTAATCAGAGCTTCAGATTTTATATATGAAATAAAGTTAGAAAGCAAAATTTTCTACTGATTCACTTTATGCTAAATATCATTCTATTAAATTAAATATATGACTTATATAAATTCAGAACCGCGTTCATTTAAAATTACAATTCAGTTAATGTACGACGTAAAAACAAAACCTTATGATTCGCTATTAGTAACATACTACTAATAACATTGTGAAATTTAACCTTTCGCTTCCAAATAAAGCGGTCCCGAAAATATTGCAATGATAAACCATCATTGTTTAATATTCATTAACCATCGTACAGCACAGACACACGAGTAGAAGAGATACAACATTTTTCCGTACATAATTTTAAAATTTTATTTCTCATTGCTCATTATTTGTGTATAAAGAAAAAACTTTAAGAAACAAAAAATATGAGGAAAGCTATGAGGTCTCTTTTTTAGGATTTTTGTCTGTCTGTTTTTCCTTGAATGAGATTTCAAAGTTGTATCTTATCTTAAGGAAAATAGGATTTAATTTTTATTTTATTTCAGTAAGGTACTAAAAATATAAATGCATTTGATACACGTAGTCGGCTCCATAAGTCTTGCAATACGGGAAACCTAATATGTTTATACTAATTTGATTGGATACATCAGTATAGACATTTACAAGTTCATTCGTGTTTATTCTGTTGTAGCTTTCAGTAGTAATTTAATATTAAACGCGAAAATTTATAATAATGTATTGTCTCAGTCACTGTGACTACAGAGTAATTATTACTATAACTTCAAACGCGGACTTTTACATTAAGAGTGTCTTAATAAAATGTCTGATATTTTTAATGAAGACTGTTCTTTACTCTCTACCTTTGATCAATGGTAAAAATAGTTTCAAAGAGACTTATTAACAATGTTTGACTTATTTCAAAGATATTTATTAAATGTAAATAGTTAAATGACGAAAGACCGGGTCATCCTATTTTAAGTAGGACTCAGGAAAATATTATATACGCTGTAAAAACACTAATTACACAGTTGACCGGCGAATCACTTTCCCGCAAATTCTAGAAGTGGCATTGGTGCATCTACGTTAAATCCAATGTTGCATACAAAAAAACCAAAAAGATATATTCTCTGTGAGTTCCTCACTCTCCTAACGAAAGTTTAAAGACCTACTATGTGTGAAATAGTGTAAAAAAAATGTTGAAGAAGTTAGTTCAATCGTCCCAAGTGACGAAACATGTATTTACTTTTACGATGTTCCTAGTAAATCGAAATCTGAAATTTGGGCGGTTAAAGATAAGCCAACGGCAACAGAGTCAAGCAACAAAAATCAATGAAGATAAATATGATGGCGGTATTTCTTACTACGAGAAGAATTGTAAATAGAATACTGCTAGACTCACAGAAGATGGTCACCGTCACGTGGTATAGGTACAAGTTTGCCACAAGTTCTACCTGTGCTTAAAGACACCCACCACGACAAAATGGTCGGCTCATCGCGCAACTATTTCTACGGCACTTTTTAACAGAATGAAAAATCGTAATTATATAAATTTTGCAATGGAAAAATCTACATAATATGTATTTATACATTTTAAAATAAGTAAATAAATGTATTTAATTATTACAGCCGACGAATATGAATTAAAAAACAATCTCGAAATACTACGTGTAAAAATCAAAATAAAAAATTAGCAGGACGTCAAGAATGTTTTGCGAACAAAGTTCATCAAAAACTCGAATTAACCTTCACTTTGACTTTATTTTAATAGAGGAGTATAACAAGATGGTACCTATTTACATATTTAGACAGGTAAATGCATAGTTCACATTTACATATAAGTACTTTAATAAATATGTAAATTCATATTGGACGTGACTGACAAAAATGCACAATCGCTGTCAATAAAATTTCCAAATATTGAGAGCACATTTTAGTCATTTTTATGTTGAATTATTTCATGGAAATCTTAGGGGTCAACATCCCGATGGGTGAACCCTATTTTAAAATAAATATATAAAGGCAAATCATACATATTGAATTAGCACCAAAGTAAGTTGGAAAATTGTGTTATCGATATGAAAGCTACGATATTTTTAAGTTAGATCTTCTTAGATACCACATTCAAACATTTAGTAGCTTTTTCTTTTGATGTGCGTACAAACATACAAAAAAAAGACAGACAAATATTCTAAAAGGAATTTGTTTGACTTATATAAGTCCTAAAAAGACTCCCGCCTCCATAATCTTCTATGTACAGGCAATACCCACAGATATACATTCTTATTACCATAAAAAATATCAGTTTTTTAATCTACTAATTTATATCACAATTTGACAGTTAGGTATGGTACTCAGATTATTTAAATTTCAGGGCATGGGCAAACATGTAAACGTAGTTTCGACAATTTGTGGTCCGTAGTTCCGTTTGAGACATTATTATTTTTTATGATAATAATTCGAAACAAATGTATCTGATGTTATATTATGCCACCAGGCGGTAGATTTTTCTATAAGCCTGAAATACTTCCACCTTAACTTCTAATCAAATAGCTAAACCTTTCTTCATAAGCAATTAAGAATTTCATACGATCTCACAAAAATCCTTACATAGTACTCACCTAGCAAAGTTAAGTCTAAAATTTGAAGATTCTAACTTAACACATTAAAGCAAAGCCCAAACAACTACATATAAAATATACGGCAAATAATATCAAAAAGCCACATTTTTAAATTAATTATTTTTTGTTTAGGCGACACACAGCGACACGAATGGAGGCGCCAACTGGTATCAGCGCCATCTGTCGAGGTGGATGCGAAATATTCGGTACAGAATCAGCGGGGAACGTCGGGTCAAACCACCGGACGCTTTCCTGGACAAATACTCTGCCCAGTCTTTCAACGATCCGCAAGAACCTCTCTATCAAGCTAAGAGATCCAAACTATTATGTGGCCTAAAGCTAGCTTTTGATCCTACAATCCCAGCACATTATCATGTAAGTAGTATACAAACTTCAATAACGAAAACCTTTAAAAACAATCTATACAACTGTTATATAATGTATATTTATAATATATATTCCACCTTCGCAGCATCAATTTTTACCACAAAAATAAAAACAGTACCTGATTGATTACGGGTAGATGTAATCTACCCATAATATAAAAGACGAGATGTTTTAATAAAAATGAAACACGTGATTCTCATACTTATAATCAATCTCATAAATACGCGATGCTCCCAAGAAAAATTGGATCTTCATAACAAGAAAAAAAATATATATGATTTGATATTTATTCCAAGGACTTATTCGTATTAGTAAGAACTTTCAAGAATTCCTTTCTTAAAGAAAAGTAAAATATGATATTAAAAACATCAACTGTTTGAGAATGTTGCCATATAATGCAAAGTTGTCCCATTAGTGACAAAAATTTATCTAATGGATGTGTTGTAAATGTAAAAGTAACTTTCTTGATTGATGTTAACACGACCCGGAAATATTTTATAAAAGCTTGTCAACTTCGGAATTCATCACTTATGTCAGCATTCTCGAAACATCCAAATACGTATGACGATATGATTCAATTTTTCCTGCGAAACCTTATATGAGGGGCTTATAACAGAAACTTATAGGTACTATATACTCGTAAAATGCCAAAATAGTCAAGTGCGAACCAGGATCTCAGACCGAATTTTATTCGAGATTTTCGAGTAGAATAAGCCTACTTGTTTAAGATAATACTCTGGTGGAGTACCTGATTACCCATACTGTGTTTGTAAATATAGTCACGATTTTCCCGTACACTCTTAAGCATATAACATTTCTAGTACATACAATATTTCTATGTCCTGCTTCTCTTTATTTCAATTTATTTATTTTTATTCTTACACTGATTTTATGATAAGTATTGTCTACTGGTCTCATCCATCATAAATGTTCTATGTTATTATGTTCCTCGATTGTTCAGAGGCTTTAGCCATTTTAATATTGTCTCTGAATTTGTTTTACAATATTAATAAAATTTAATTGACAGTGGCTGGCGGTGGTCTCGCTGGCCATCGTGTACAATGTGGTGTTCGTGATCGGACGTGCGGTATTCTGGGAGCTTGACAACCTGACTCCTGCGTGGTTCGTACTGGACTACTTGTGTGACACCATCTACCTTATCGACACTGTGGTACACGTACACGAAGGTTCGTCAGCAATTAACAAGTTAACCCTAACTGTAGTATACGTTTATTCTCTTTATTTGTCTTTTTTGACGCCACAATATGTATATCCTCTTACACATCCTTAAATTCCTTGGTAGAGCAGCTTCACCTTCATATTATCGTTATTTTTTTATAGGTATCCCTCTTACCGGGTCCTCAACATTTGACATGCATTTTTAATTATAAGCTGGTTTTGTTCTCAATTCGCCAAAATTAAGTACCTACACGAATTTTCTTTTATTTTTTGCATAATAAGTATTTGTTTTTTGAAACAATCTATCAAAATGTTTAGATTGAAATATAAGTACATTTTCCTTATACCACCAATTCCTAGAAGCTACTGTGGAAGTAGAAGCCACTAATGTGTTTACACTTCAATTTAAATCTTTCATACTTATGTTTCCTTCTGCTAAGCGAATCTCTTTATATTCACTTTGTGAAAAGCGAATTGCATAAGTACCTCCCGAGTTAATATTTTAAAAATGCAGGTATTATTAAAATCAAAAATTACGTTTTTTTAATAAACGTATATAAAAGATGTTTCAAAACGCGTGGTCCAGACCTTTGCAATCTATTACTTAAATTTTAAAAATAATTTATGTCTAGAAGGGGTTTTTATTATAATATAATATACTTCTTTCAAATTGATCAAGTGTTGCTTATTACAAATGCGTACAGCTCAACTGATGTTTATGAGTTACTGGAGGCAAGAGCCGACCTGCCACAAATCAACATCAGCCACCCACCCGGGCCGCGCCTTGCGTCATCAAATTTAGCTAACGTGTAGGCAAACATTTGGCGTGCCTAGTTGCTTTTTCCGTACAAATATTGCACTGCGATACGCTCTCCGACATCCATCTGCCACGCCGGTGATCGATGGAGTGATCGTTTCTGAAATAATTTGATGACTTATGGCAATATTGAACACCACATCTCTAGGCCCCTATAATTGTTTAGTTTGTCATTACTTTGTTAAATGAAATTTCCATAAGGTTACTCTTTTTCCATGTACCTGAATATTTATGTTTTATTTTATTTGTATCAAAAAATGTTTTATGAAATGTATCTCTAGGGAAGTTTATTTTTGTTTACAGGCTATTTGGAACAAGGACTCATGGTAAAGGACTCAAAAATGCTAAGGAAACACTATCTCGAATCGGATTCATGGAGATATGACCTCATATCTTTGCTACCGACCGACATAGCTTACTACTGGTGGAAGCCCGGGTCATGCGACTATGTTAGTATACGGTTGAACTTTTTCAAATCGATCGAACAACAAGAAATATTCCAGCGACGCGTTATTTAAGTTCATTACGAGTGAACCGTCAATATTGGTTGTGTTTCAGAATCGTTTGCCTTGCCCTGTTATTGTGAGGCTCAACCGACTGTTTCGCATGCCCCGAATGTGGGTGTGGTTCGACCGTACCGAGACAGCCACCAGCTATCCTAATGCTTTCCGGATTTGCAAGGTATATAATCAGGTATTTTTAAATATAATTTCATTATAAATTTACTGTTTATTTAAAATTGTTTTTCATTTTTTAGGTTGTTATGGGTATCCTTGTTCTCATTCACTGGAATGCCTGCATCTACTTTGTCATTAGCTACGCTATAGGCTTCGGCACAGACAATTGGGTGTACAATATAACAGGCACCCGCAACGAATCTCTAGCCCATCAGTATATATACAGCTTTTATTGGTCCACCCTCACTCTCACCACAATTGGAGAAACACCACAACCTGAAATCGATGCGGAGTATTTATTTGTCGTGGCGGACTTTCTCGCTGGAGTTTTAATTTTTGCTACGATCGTCGGAAACATCGGATCGATGATTTCAAATATGAACGTGGCTAGAGTTGAATTCCAAAATAAAATGGATGGTGTTAAACAGTACATGGCATTTCGGAAAGTCAGCGGGGAATTAGAAGCTAGAGTTATAAGATGGTTTGCATATACTTGGGCTCAAAGTGGGGCGTTAGACGAGGAAAACGTATTATCTTCTTTGCCAGACAAATTGAAAGCAGAAATCGCTATAAGGGTGCACATGGACACTTTAAAACAAGTAAAAATATTTCAAAACTGTGAACCGGGACTTTTGGAAGCTTTGGTTTTAAAATTGCGACTTCAAGTTTTCAGCCCTGGAGATTACATATGCCGTAAAGGTGACGTGGGAAAAGAGATGTATATTGTGAAAAGAGGCAGACTTCAGGTGGTCGCCGACGATGGCAGAACTGTACTGGCTACGCTTAGGCCTGGATCTGTATTTGGGGAAGTGAGCGTTCTCGAAATTGCTGGAAACGTTACCGGGAACCGACGGACTGCTAACGTTCGCGCGCTCGGTTACTCTGACTTGTTCTGCTTGGCAAAGAGAGATTTGTGGGAAGCTCTTGCCGACTATCCCGATGCCAGAGTGACATTAACCGAAGTTGGATGCCGACTTCTTCGTAAGGTCGGTAAAGTATATATCGGTATTATAGCTACTGTAATTCCAATATGATAGTATTCAATATTTGTTAAATTTTACTAACTTACCAAAAACATCTTTACGTTTTAGGATGGCTTATTAGATGAAAACGTATTCAAAAATGCACAAACTACCCAGCTGAGCTTAGAAGAAACCGTACAAAAACTTGAAGCTACCGTTGATATGTTGAATAACCGTTTACAAGGACTTTTAACAGATGTAGGTGAAGAACAAGCCAAAATGAAACAAAGAATCAACAAACTTGAAATCAGGTTAGAACGATTGTGTAATATATAACTTCATAACACAATATAAAAAAAAACTATTACATTTAAAATTAATTTTTTCATGGTCGTTATATTTTTTAAAATCCATTTTTAAATTCACCAATAATCATAAATACACTTTTTCAATTTAAAAAGAAGTTAAATAAGAAAAAAAATTATATTATTATATTATGGAAAAATCTAACTATGACATAAACTTGGAGATGTTACCGATCAACAATTGAAAACATGACTCTCGTAGCATCGATTCGATTTCATTATAATATTTAATTATGTTATTACTTTTGACACACGATTGAAGATTCGTGTGTCAAAAGTGACTATAATAACATAATTAAACAATTATGATCTACAAAATTGTATTTTGCTTTTGGCGAATTTTTACAAACTACTTCATTATACTTGCTGCACAGCGAAAGCATTAATGGATATATTTTAGATACATAATTGAATATGATAAATGACATTGCTTACAGATTATTAGAAAATGAGGATGATAATACAGATTCAGATGATGTCACGTCATTGGAAGCGTCAGAACTGCGAAGCGAGGTTGCAAGGACGTGTGACGCGTCAGCGTACAGTGAGATGCCGATGAGCTCAACTCATGACACCTCATTGTATCTCCTCAGCCACCCCATCCCTGTCCGCGAACGAGGGCACTCCCTCAGCGTGGAGAGAACCACGGAACTACTAAAGTTTGCTCCCGAACCACGAAGTAAATCACTCCGCATAAAAAAAGAACCACCAAAAATCTAAAATGAAAATGAACTATGTGTACCAAAATAAAGAATAGATTTTTATACAAAAATCTTTATAGATGGTGACTTAAATGGATCAAAGAGAGTCTTTCTAATTTATCGATGTTTACTAGCTGTGCCCGCAAAATAGGTTCAGTACTTTCGGAGATTAAAGTGATCATACATACAGACAGGCAGACAGACAAAAAATTAAATAAAAAATTATGTTTTCTATTATTCTTTTTAAATGTCTCTCTGTCCATTTCAGTCAAAAATAATATTTAATACCTGTACCTATCTGTGTACAGACAAAATATTTTTACTGTTTTATTATATGTATAGATTATAAAGGGTTTTACGGTTTATTAAAATCTTTATGTGATTTATGTATATATAATAAAGTTACTCACTGTAACAAATGAAAACTCCGAATAAAATTTCAGTGACAAGTTTAGAATTAACAATTTATCACAGGAACTAAATATAAATATCAGCGTTGGCGCGTATAAAAAATACAAGTAAATTCAAATGGTACATTACTGAACAAATAATATACTTACCTACTTTAATGACCCGCGGGTAACTAAATGCCTCTTAAAATATACGGAATCATACGAGATAAAACATATCCAATCCAGTAGATATTTCCGCTCATTCTTAGTAGTTTATTTATTAAGAACGTAAAAAATTAGGAAATCATTAGATTATATAGGTATACTCAGGCAAATAAACGCGAAATATTTTTTTTTGTAAGATACAAAATAAAGTATTTCAATGTTTAATGACGAGTTTTTGAAAATCTAACTAAAAATACAAGGCTTTTTGACGCCATGGTTTTGCAAGTGCATACATACATACATATATTATATATACATGTTTTCTTAACAGAATCTACATCACAGCCTGATTGTTATGCTGGATCGCGCTAAATTAACGATGAGCTAACAGAGAATTTAAATGAAAATATATATTTCATTAGAAATAGGGCCTCGTTTAATGTTTACAATATCAGATATAGTATAATTACCAAGTGGTGAAAACTCTGTATAATGTCAGATAAAGATGAGTTTACCGAATTGTACAGAAGGTGTATCAGATATTGTAGATTTTTTTACCGCACGTTACTTGTACAATATACGATATTGTAGAGTTTGCCGAGAGGTAAAACTCTAATCTTTTCGATAAACATATAGATATAAAGATATAAGCGATTCTATTTTTTTTATATTTCTCCCAGCACACTGGAATTGTGTATTCCCCACGAATGTTTTTAAAAGTCAGCCATTAAATACGTGCCATCTACTTATTCTTTCAACTTACCTTGCGTCCTCTCTAGAATTAAACAAGCGATCAAAATGTAAAACCAAATCTATATTTAATCGTAGAATTACATTGATGTTTAAATATTTGATGGCTCTATTTATACCACCTTATAGCCAGGTGATAAGTTTATGTTATAAGTATGTAAAATATAAGAAAAGCCCAATGACGTATGTATGTTAACATTGCTTTTTTTAGGTAAGTTTATGAGGTAAATACGTGTATAGCGGACACAAGCATGGAACATTTTCGAAATTTACCTCGTACTCTAAAAGAAAGGAAATTATTATTTAAACTTATTGCAGTTAAATAGTAGCAACTTCCAGATGTTATAAAATCACATTTTGACATCCATAATCTATTATATTTTGTAACACGCACGGTTTTTAAACCGAAAATCACGATTTTTTGTGTAAAGATCGCGAACAGCTTTAATTTTGAGGTAAACGTAGTTGACAAGCGCGTATACTAGTGACATCTGAAATTTGGTACTACTGATTCTTGAATAATTTGTATATACTTAATTATTCCTCTTTAACTGAAAATTTGTGATAAAAAATATTGGTCGCAGGTTGGTGTCCATCTTAGGTGCATTGTACTTTACCTAATAAAGCCAAAATTGACATTTGTCGCAGGACGCGTCTTTGATTATATTATATATAGAATATTTATTATATTGTGAATAAAGGGAGTATATTTACATATGTATATGTTTAAGATATCAAACATGTGTCAATATTGAAAATGGCTTTAACGTGAGATGTTATAATTACAATATATGTAATATAAGATTGTAAAAAGGAAAAGGTAATTTTGTACGGCATTTTTGAAATGTTTAGGTATGTTTATCGAAATGAATTCTGATAGATAATTGTGTAGATTTTTGTATTATTAAATAATATTATATATTATTAATTAATAATAAATAAAATAGTTGACGTGAAATTTATTTCGGTCCGTAATCAAAATTATCATTGGTTATATTTGTCAATTAATTATTTCATAAAATCTAAATAATACAATTGAAAAATAAATGTCTCTTGATACTACTTGTAATACTTAATACACTTGATGTTGTCTCAAAGTTTTAAATGGATAATGAAGTTACCTAATCTTTTGTTCTATGTTAGAATAAAAATAGTGAAATATAATAATTTCTAAGCTATATTGGTAATATAAGAATAGGAGGTAGAGAATTGACTTCTAATAACTTATACAACAATTTTATCGTCAAATTTCTGGTCAGGTAGTATTCCAGATTGTGTCGTATACACCAGGAGCCGACATCAGTGTGCTGTCATTGAGATGCGATGCAGCGCTGATTTCGTTTTGGCGGTCAGTGGGAAGTAAAATCTCGTTTGCGGCCGTCGTACCAGTGATGGTCAAGAGCGAGAGTGCGTGGGACGGTATCGTGCCCTTCTGCAAATCAGTAATGCTGCAGTTAGGAGCCGGCAGAATGGGAGTGATAGCGATCTATCTTCCGTACCGCAGCAGGCGCACTGGGCGTCGTAGCAGGGCACTTAATGACCTTAGGGGGTTCTGCGGGTGGAAATCGGCGGGTCAAGGTCTGTTGGCGAAGTAATGCAAATGCGAATCCCGCATTCCTGGCTTCAGAAATTTTTTTAGTCGGTAAGAGTCCTACATACCTCTTTTTTCAGCCCGGGCGGAGGGTATCCATGAGGATTTCTTTAAAGAAAAAAAAAGCAGTTTTCCTGATTTCTCGTTAAAATAAATGTTTACTGTTGTACAAATCTACATGTGTTATTTTAATTTAATACTTGTATTAAAATAAAGAATTACCAAGAAAATGTTGTAGTATTATTTATTTACATGTCAAGGACTATATGCTCTTGGAAAGAATATCTTCTGTGTTAAGGAATAAAAGATTTTTATTAATTATATCATTTTATACATCAACAATTATCATAACATGTGTACATAGTATCATGATTCACATCAGAAATATACCATACACGATAAATAAAATAAGAAAATTATTAGATCCCACACAATACAACAATTTTGAAAATATATAATGATGCTCTATTTAAATCATAATGATACTACCATGGAATAAATCCTGTATGAGGGGCAAAACCCGCCATAGCTTTGCGGAGTAGAGTTGTATTTCGATTTATAATATTTCAGATCAATAATTGACATCGATTAGACACATAATAAATACATTTAAAGTATTCTATTATATTTAACAATCTAAATTTATATTTTAACTTGATATTACAATAAAATTTATTTACATTATTGTACCTAGTGATGTTATACTTTTTATAGTTTCTGATGTCTAATAATAAATTAATAGCTAATCATTTTTGACGCATTTGTATTTCAATATATAAATGCAAATGGATTGAAATTGAAATTATCTAATAGAAATTCAATTGAGCACATCGTAATTTAGCTCAATCAGTGGCTGCCATTGGGCCTTATACAAAATGTGCTGTTGAGTTTTTTTAATCAAAATACAGCTCAACTTAAGCAAAGGCTGGTCTAGAGACACGTCACTCACAAATTATTAAGAAATAAGCCGTACTAAACTCTAAACATGGTATTTTATTTTTTATGGCATCCATGTTTTATGGGATTCTACAATTTTTTTATGTTAGTATGTATCTATTCTAAGGCAATATTTATAAAAGCACATTCGAACTAGTCGATTTTGGAATATAATTCTAAAAGATTTTAACAGTACTACGTAACAGATGTTATTCGTCTAATTACAAAGCTTTTATTTTTTGTGAGTTACATGTCCATCTCATTATCAATAATTTTATTTTACGGTGGGATACATACAATTTCTAACACTTCGATTATTATCTTGTACATAACGATCACCACGAAACACAATCATAAGATAATTAAGAAAAGTCCATTGTAAATTCTGCGTTCGTAGGACCAAACATATCGAGATCAAACTTTCCTTACTTATCACACATTATTTTCGACTTTTACAAATCATTACATCATGCTTAGACATTTAATTGTAGTATTTATTAGCCGAGGTATTCCCCACGTGAATTATTCTCCAATTATATTACATAGGTACCTATTTCAAATATATTATAATTAGTATTTATATTTTTTGCCGTCAAATTGATAGAAGAAATTCCTAGCCTCCCTCCATACAGCCAGATCGACATTTCTATATATAATATGTATCACTTAACAATGGCAAGTACCGGCTAGCATAACATGCTTTTACATGTAATGTTCTAAAAATCTCTAGTATATTATTTATACGGCAGACTTTTTTGTCCGCAGCGATATATGGAAGAATTGATTGAAAAATGATTTGCATACCTCTTATATCAACTCAAATGTTAATTGTCGTACTTTTAACCTCATTTTAATGTGCTCTTAATATCTTTCCACTGCTGAGCAAAGATCTCCCTAGATTGGTTTTAAAGTTAATAGGCGAAGACTGACATCTTTGTACATGCTTGAATATTTAATTGATAGTATGAATTATTTATATTTATAATCCTTAAAAAATTACCGTTTTTGAGTTTCTACTCAAAATCGGTAATTTTTTACATATTCTTAGAATTATAGAGAACGAAAAGGAAAACTCGACACATACAAAAATAAGCATAAATGATGATTAATTGTCGCAATCACAGAAATTAAGAACATGAATGAGTACTCTAGTTTTCTTTGTCTACGGAGTACTCAGTACAATGAAAACATAGTGAAAGTCAGAGTTAGGCATTTGAAATTCTTTGAAATTTCATTTAATGTTTGCATTTAATATAATACTTCCATGATTTAATATGTCAGTTTGAGTCATAAGTAAGTTGATTTTTTTATTATCAAAAATAAATAAAACAGTGTAACTCGGGTAGTTTCCGAGAGTGTTATTAGTAAGATCGGAGTACCCCCAATACTGTATGTATGTAGGACAAACCACATGGAAAAGATTTCCAGCCCTACGATCTTGTCTTGGTACCAGTAGTAATAGAGCCACTACTACCACTGGAACACAGAAACCCATGGTATCATAGTTATATGCCGAAGCAGGTCTTCGGTTTCTTCATATGTTATACCTAGAATCAGTCTATCATTACGGGAAGTTAGTTCTGGATTTAACTTAGTGTGTAAATGCTGTTGACGAATTATCTGAAGTATAAACAGTTGACGGATTGTTGCTGGTTGCTAGTCCATCGCTTATTCCTGTTTCAAGCCCTTTCTCTCGATTGGCTTTTACAATCTGCGGCACATTCTACGTTTTTCATTCCCATCTAGACCAGCGCAGAAGACTATTAGTATGTACTTACTTGACAATGCTCATAAAGTGCAAATGTTGAGAAGCGACACGGCTTGAAGTTGGACAACTGCAGGATAGAGTTCAGGGCTTTTTCACGCGTGAGTTGATGGGGCTTTGCAGAGACCATCATTATGTGATGCAATACGTAATTATAGACAGGCCATGTAACTTGTTTTTAAGATTAATTCTTAGACGAAAAAATCTGTAATTTTCATGATTATCAATAATCCTAATCAATAATTGCTACTATAAGAAAAATATTCACGTGTTTGAATGAAAATCAGCTATTTTTTATTTATTTCGAGTTGTATTTAAGGCTTGAAATAGATTTTCTAAATGGTGTCCATTTGTATTAATTTTTATACCCTTATTAAATGTACATGCGATAAAAAAATGTGTTGAAATCTTAGATCATATAAATATATCATCTACTTATGATAAACAACTAGACTCACAATCTAGAAATCCATAGTTGATGATGCTCACCTTGGAACATGAAAGCTGTGAAGTCGCTTTATTTTTATTTTTGATACTAGGATGAGACTTTTCTGACTTTTAATGTTCTTGATATATAATTATTAGGTGTAGCAATTTTTTGCAAGTTCTATGGAAGAACATGAAACTTTTAAATCTTTTATTTTAACATATGAATAAAATGGTAGGACTTTTTATATAAGAAATAGTATTTACTACCTACTGAAACCATTTAGATAAAATGTGTACGAAGAAAATACGTAAAGTACACGTAGTACCTAGTAAATTCTAATTAAATGGCAAAGAAATCTGTTTCTATGCCAACGACGTGGCGAGCAAAAGGTAGCAGAATAATATACAGTCTGTTTGATTTCAGTTATCCACAGAACGAAATATAAGGAACGAATAGATTTCTATTATAACTAGAGATCGAGGTGAATAATTTTATAAGCTACTTAAAGAGTCCGTCATATTATGTACTGAACACTTTTTTCTATCGAACATCGGGAAAAACCACTCTATTTTCGAAACACCTATACCAGTACATATGTTATTTACTTGAAATAGAAATCTTATTATTATGTACCTATATAACCTTAGCGTTTGTAATGTTAGTGTGATTAAAACCGGAATAATAGATATATTATTAAATAGACAATAGTATTATTACTAGTCATTATTTTTCTCCAAAACTGGGATTATCATCCCTCATAAGCACACAGTAGCTGAATTACCTTTCGAATAAAAACTATAATAACACTCAATAGTGATTTTATATATAGTATAACACTCAATAATGATTTTTTTATCGCAACGCATTTCGTAACAACATTTAAAAAAATTGTGTGAAGGTAAAATCGGAGTATGTAAAATATTTTTATAACACCAAAGAAACTCCACTAGACGTCTTTGTTTCTAATACAGCTACGAGTTGTCGTCATGTCATCCCAATCTACATTTAAGCTCGACATGGTTTCATCTTGTTCTCTTATATTTTAGGATTGTGCTTTAATATATGTAATACATTAAGGTTTATTTTCTAAATCACGTTTCTGGACATGGAACTTTGGCGAAATAGTCATCTATATAATTACGTAAGTATTGAACTGAGGACGATATTCTGAATCTAGTTCTTTATCCTAGATCGAAAAATATATGATCTAAGGTTGAAATACAATCGCCTTAACTTATCTACATGTTTATACATTGATTACAAATTTTATATTACAGATATGTAATTCACTAGATCTCATATTCACTGAGTGCGTATAACATTTTAGTCTCTTTCCCTCCAACTTTGGTTTTACATAAAATATTTAGAATAAGGAGACCCGTTCGACACCAGGCCCGACGAAGCCTCTTCTTTCACACCAACTGTAAAGAAAGGAGCATTTTATTAGAAATCGTTGTCTACCTATTATGAAACAAAAGAACCGAAATAACCAATTATAAATTTGAAATAAAAAAAAATGTACCGACAAATACCTACGAGTAGGATTCGCAATCAAATTATGCTTATTGCATGCCATAATCGTTGACTAAAAATTTAATAGTTAGGTAGTTATAGTTTTGACACTTCGAATTTTGCCGTGACACCTACGTCCCTATTTTACAAATAAAAAATACGTAGCTATACCTAGTAGGTATGTTATTTAATTTTTTTTGTAATAAATATGATCTATTTTTAGGGTTCCGTAGCCAAATGGCAAAAACGGAACCCTTATAGATTCGTCATGTCTGTCTGTCCGTCCGTCCGTGTCTGTCACAGCCACTTTTTTCCAAAACTATAAGAACTATACTGTTGAAACTTGGTAAGTAGATG
>JADGIL010043038.1:6249-16755 GCA_020352625.1 Cactoblastis cactorum
CTGTTTATATTAATGTATTTAAAAAAAGGACAGAGTTTTACAAAGCGTCGCTCGAAGTGAAGCACCGTGTTAAGCCTATCTCATTGAAATACACAGGAGCATGCACACAACCGTGTTATATGTACTTGTCGTCATTACGCCATAAGCATTTTGAAGTAAGAAATTTAAAATGATCCTGAAATAAAAGTGTAAGTAAATCCTGAAATTAATGAGAAACCTGATAATTTCGCCATTTATTTTCTGATTTTATAACATAATTATACGATAAAATCTGAGAAAAATAACGGCCGGTGTGGCCATTATATGAATTTAAAAATGACCCAAAAGTAGGTATTTTTTTTTAGGTTAGTCTATGTTAACGAAATATATATTTTTTACAAAATTAGATCAATGGTATATGGTAGTTGTCAATATCAAGAATATGAACTACTTCAATAGAATTAAAGCCGAAATTTTGACGACCTCCTTGGTGTAAGTTAACGTCGTGAACGATACTCAAGAGGTCCCGAGTTCGATCCCCGGTCAGGTCATGATGGAAAATTACCTTTTACTGATTGGCCTGGGTCTTGGATGTTTATCTATATAGGTATTATAAAATATAGTATCGTTGAGTTAGTATCCTTTAATACAGGTCTCGAACTTAGTTTGGGGCTAACTCAATTTGTGTGATTTTTCCCTATTAAATATATAGGGAAAAAAAGCGTTTCTTAAATCTTAAATTTAAACTGCCTTTATTAAGATATTTCTCTATTACAAATTATTTTTTTAATAATAATTAAACATGAGAAATCAACAATATACTTATCGCATTCTCTTAACCAGGTAGTGATCACAGTTCGCAACAACGACCCTTTACTGCGACGCAGTTTACGGCCTCCCTTTCGTTTCGACGCTTGTTTTAATGCCATGATGGAACGGTTCCGTTTGTATAATTATTACGCACAAAATTCCGAGAATGACTTACGTCATGCCTATCACTAATAAAAAATGTGCGTTTTCTTTTACAATTTTAATCTATAAATTATAATGAATACCTAAATACTATGGTGAGAAATTAACAATCATTATTTAACATAACCATGAAAACTATAAAACGATCTCAATATAGAGGTAAACCCGCGCACTCTAGTGGTCAAGGCATGTGCCTTGTTATCTGGAGGTCAATGTTTCTAATCAAAGATTTAAACTTCTGAATATTCTAAAAAAAAAAATTGGGATCCTAATGGCATCTAGCGCTTACATAAATATATCATAGCGTTGGTTTTGGTAGTTACTTTGTACTAAAACTAATCAGGATCAGACAGATGCGTCTCTGCTGAGAACCATGATTAAAACCCGATTATACAACATACGACTAATAGAACAGGATTACTCAATTTTGAAAACTTTAGCTATAAATTAAATTACATAAATTAAAGATTTTGAAGGCATACTACTTTTATAAGCCCGTGTCGTTGTAGGCTTCCATCCTGTTTAACTTTTAATTACATATCCATGCCATAGTAAATTATTTACGTAACCTTAGAAGTTTGGCAGAAATTGCTAACTTGACTACAAGCATATACTATCCTACCGAAATCACATTCAGTCTGTCCATCATACAATTTAAAACTTTGTTTCAAAATTTGCATTTTACTTACTAAAAAGGAAAATCGTGTACGTCTTACAATAATTTATTTGAAGTCTAGATCAAACAAGACAGACAAATACGGCTGGGGAACAATGAAGGAGTATTGCGATTTTGTTGAAAATTGAAATACATTTTCTATTTTCCTTAAAAAAAACACGTATAATACCACCCTTACAGTATTATTTTAGGATTTTAATTGTTATGTAGAATATTTTATTCAAAACACGAAATAATAGCTGTTTCTATAATTAGAAAGCATTAAGTATATTTCATTAATTACTTTAAGTTATTAAATTTTTTGTATGTAACGACCAGAAAATGTTGAATTTGCTAATTATAATTGAGCAGGTTATAAATGAGTCGTCATTTAGATTCGTGAATATTTAATGCTTTTCTCACATTATTTATAGCCATGGTGATGACATTCATCCATTATTAATATCTTATCAAGTTATTTTAAACAATAGACTTAGAGATGAGTTTGAAAAATTAACGGCAGGTTGATTTGTCCTGTAAATCTTCTTCTTCAACTTCTGTATAATTTGTCTGAGCTGTTAGTGGTTTTTCAACTCTTATTTAGAAGAAATATGGCTTAGAAATTTTTCTAGTCTGTCGTGAAAGTTTGAGTACTTTTAGAAAGTTATATTAACTCTACAGCTATACATAAAATTTTTACTTTGAAGTACTCATGATTATGTACGGTCGATATAAAATCAACCCAAATTTTTTATTATATATAATTGAAGGTTAAACAAACTTACCTTNNAGATTTTCATATTTACCAGGTAGTTCCACTTCTTTATGTATCAGGCATCCAACACATTTTAGATCTAAAAACTAAAAAACATAGTAAATATGACGTCACCATCTGAGTTGGCGGGGCGCACGGGCAGCCCTGCTCGCCCCTCCGAACCGACCAACCGCCATTCTTTTTTAGAGAGGTACGCGATTTCCCTGAAGTTGTAAATGGGTTTTAGTTCTTCTTACCAAGAGGAACTAAGGGTGGGAGGGACTGAAAATCTCTTCGGATGCAGCGACTAGTATAATTACGGTCAAACTTCACTTAAGGTAAGTTTGTTTAACCTTCAATTATACGTCGTCGCTGCATCCTCAAGATTTTCATATTTACCAGGTAGATGTTTAGAGCTTTAGGGAAATCGGTAAGCCAATAAAAATGCTTTTTCTGAGAAATAAATCAAATAAATTTATTTTCATAACAAGAAATTGTTTAACTTTTAATTCTAAACATCTTATAACAATTATTAATTACGGTTCAATTAGCACAATTACTAATTAATCCGTGTTTAGAAGGGTTCAATTACTATGATTGAAATCAAAAATTGCATTTGAAAAATCCAAGCTATTGTCAAGTACTGGCCTATTATAAAATTTTGCAAACATCAATGAGTTTCCCGACCATCCTGCGGCTTTCTTAATGGCTTCAATAGAAATACCCCTACGATCAGCCGCTGAAGTAGCCGCGTGGCGGGTACTATGTGCAGAAAAAGTATTAGTATCTATACCACATTCCTTCAAAGTTTGCTTTATCCAGCGTCCGATCGTAGATGCTGTTGCCTTATGATACGGCTTCCTCGTAATTACAATCAATTTGTCCGTATTACTGCTTCTTAAACTACTAGTTTTTTCAATGTATGCAACTAAAGTAGTAGCAGGGCATATCTCTCTTTTATTAGGATAGAATGGGATAATAAGGCGAGGTTGTAATCTACCGGGGGCGGAAGTTTTAATCAAATCATCTACAGCTATTTCTATATAAGACTCACTGATTTTTATGTTTGCCAATGAAATTAACGACAGCGTCTGTATTCGTTGTGCAGTTGATAACGCAAGCAGAGCTGTCATTTTCTTTGTTAAAATTCCGAGAGATAGCTCTTCATTTGGATACCATTTCCCAATGTAATCGAGAACTATATTAGTATCCCAAGTATTTTGATATTTAGGGAAACACGGACGAGTCTTATAAACTCCCCTTAGCAATCGACTAACATTAGCATCTGCGCTAAATCTTTTTCCCAATACAAGTGAAAGCGACGATCTTAGCGTGTTAATACTGGAATAATTATCCCCTAAATTAAACTGATCTGAAAGAAATTTTAATGCCATCGGATTTGAAATGGATAAACAATCATTTATATGATAAATCTCACAAAATCTCCACAGCTTCCTATACGCCGAATCATATTGCTTTAGCGAGTTATGAGATAGTGATGCAATCATCAAATCGACCGTTTCTGGAGTTAGTGATTGTCTCGAAAATGCTTCCCTGATAAGCGGCAAGATACCAGGGTAAGACTTCGCCATAATGGGTGTCGGCTCCTGCAAGGAGACAGTAAAAGATTAGGATCAGGTGAGAAATAAATCAATTCCGTAGATTGGAGTTTTAAAAATAACGGGTACCACGCCTGACTAGGCCAATAAGGAACAACTAGAATACCAGTTGCCTCATCATCAATTATCTTGCGTAAGCATTTTAATACAAGTGAAAACGGTGGAAAACCGTAAAAGAAATAGTCTCCCCAGTTCAATGTGAATGCGTCGATCTCAAACGCATTAGGGTCTCTTTTCCAGGAGATGTATTTGGTACATTTAGCGTTAAGGCGTGAAGCAAATAAATCAATTTGAGGTGTGCCAAAAGTATTTGTAATTACATGATACGCAGATAGAGATAGGCTCCATTCGGTATCTAAATTACTACGTCTGGATTCTCTGTCTGCGTCAACATTTTCTTTGGACTTGACATAAGATGCAAATATAAATAAACTGCGTTTTTCACACCACTGCCATATATTACGTGCTTCTGCGTCTAAGTGTTTATACTGAACGCCTCCCATCCTGTTTATATAGGATATTGCCGTAGTATTATCAATTCTAAGTAAAATCTGAACGTCGTATAAATCCCTAGCAAAACACCTCAAGCCCATGAAAGCTGCACGTAATTCTAAAAAGTTTATATGATTTTTAGCTTCAGAAAAACTCCAAAATCCGTTAGCAGTTTCACCGTTACATGCTATTCCCCAACCTGTGAGAGACGCGTCTGAAAATATTTCTATTAAGTACTGATCACTACGAAAAGGCTTAAATGAATGCATTATGTTCTTTCCCCACCAAGTTAAAGCAGGTTTTAAAATGGGTTTTAATGACATAGTGGAATCATAATTATTACTTGTCATTTGAAGTGCGAGAAACTTTTCCCTTTCAAAAGGTTTTGTATAAACCCATCCATAATCTACTGCAGGACAAACAGAATTAAGAAGACCCACAAATTTAGCAAAATCCCTTATAAGAATAGACTTTTTATTTCTTATAATCATGATTAATTTCAAAACTTTAAGGCGTTTCGCCATCGGCAGTTTAAGGGTCATGTTCTTCGTATCTAACTCGAACCCTAGAAACGTCTTGTTTAGACTAGGCATAATATCGCTTTTCTTGTAATTTATTACAAACCCTAAATTTTCAAGCAAATTAATGGTAGCTGTTACCTCCTTAGAACAATTTAAGTAATTACTATTAATACATAACAGATCATCTAAATATATAACGAGTCTATGACCTTTATTTCTTAAATATGTAACTACGGGTCTCATAATTTTGGTGAAAACAAAAGGGGCTGAACTTAAACCAAAGGGTAAACATTGAAATTCAAATGTTTTCCCTTGAAATTTAAATCTAAGGAATTTTTTATATGATGAATGAATTGGAATAGAAAAATAAGCATCTTTTAAATCAATATTTGCCATATAATCAAAACTAGAAACTAGCCTCGAAGCTGTTCTGATATCCTCCATTTTAAAATGATTTGTCTCCACGAACTTATTTAAGTTCTTGAGATTTAAAATAAATCGAAAGCTGTCATTGTTCTTAGGAATTATGAAAATACCAGAAATAAACTGATCAGGTATATCCCGACATTCTTTAATAGCCCGCATCTTAAGTAACTTACTTATCTCTGCTTTGAGGTATTTTAACTCAGTAGCGGAGAAAGAATTCTCCTTTGGAAGGTACTTTTGAACAACTGTCCTATTAAATGGAATTTTATATCCCGTTACATATTCGAGCACTACAGGATCGCTCGTAATTGATTTCCAATTGTCACAAAAGTGTCTCAAATTACCGGCAAATTTAATTACCTTATCTAACTCTTGCGAGTGTTCTTGCTCTTCGAGGAATTGTCCCTCCTCGACATTTGGACGTACGGGTCCCTCGTTGCTTGAGTCCGTTTGGCTGATTGAAATGAGGCTATGTTTCTGGGCCCACCTCCCCTGCCCCTGTGTGTCTGTGTCCGGGGTGGGCCGCGCCAGTTTAACTGGCGTTTAGGTGATGAACTAGGTTTATGCGTAGATGTGGAAGGTCGCGACTCGACTATCCTCTTTACTTGAATACCAGATTTCTCAGCAGTCTTCTTTGCTTTGATCCTTTCGCCTAGATCTTCCCCAAATAAATAAGAGTCCCGTTTGACCCCTTGTATAAATTCTGAGAACTTCTTGTCTAGGCTAAAAAATATCAGTTTCCGCCGTGAGTATGTATTCTGACAGTGCAGATCTAAAAATAATTGACCTGCTTCCGAAAGTTTCTTAATAATCGTAGCTTTCTCTACGTCCCCTTCGATTAATGAACACAGAAGGTTTGTAATGGCTGCGATCCCTTTACCAAGGTGGTTCTGCGCCTTTTCAAGCCTCTTATCTCTATTTCTAGATGACTCGGATAAAACGCTAGAAATTTCTATGTTCAATTGAGGGGCCTTGAGCAACTTAAAGTTTTCTGGAATAAGGATACTATCCATCAGTTTTTGTACGGAATCCTTACTAAGTCCATCCTTTATTATACTACCCCACCTTTCAGAGATTTCTTCCCTTATTTTAGGTGCGAAAGATTCCACTTTATCCCTAGATACCCCAAGTACCTCTAGAATATCCTCAGACAATACTGATCCGGCCTCCTCGCGAGTTTGTACAACAGGCTCCCGAACGCTATCCTCTTCACCTATCTGAGAAACAGGCTCCTGATTAAGTTCATATTCATCCCCGTCCTCGTAAAATTCCTCATCACTAGGTACTACTACAGCAGAACGCATTTCTTTGGTTGAGAATGAGTAATCTGACGCGTGACCTGTAACGGCGAATGTCAAGGTCAGGACGCAAGTATAAAGGCGGTAATCGCATCACCGCTCGAAAGGTCATTTATTAGAGGACCGTAACCGCATCACGGTTCGAACAATTTGTGAAAAATAAGCGACTGTAATCACATCACAGTTCAATAAATAAAAAACCGGTAAAAGTGATTGGCTGTAATCGCATCACAGCTCATACAAAAAATAGACTATGTTAAATTCATATTCATATAACTAGGATTACAGGCCGGTATCGCAACCCGACTCAAATAAAAGCGCCATACAGTGTAAAATAATCTTGCTAATGATGTTACAACATAGCCAAGCATAGAAAGTTAAGCGCTCGCCATACTCCTATGTAGGTAGTATAGCCGCATTACTGCTTATCTGCATCGAATAATTAAGCACGCAAGAAAAAACCATTAATAAAAATAACAGAGGGTAGGTTACTTACGTGACTCCTCGCTATCACTCCTCGTATACCGATTTAAACGACGTTCCAACCGTCGAATCTTCCTCCGCAATTCTTCTGGATCGTGACGTTTCCTCTTACCCATATTTAACACACGAAACACGAAAATCTTTTTTAAAAACGCTATACCCAAAAATACGTGCCGCGATGCCCGAACACAAAAAGCGAATGGCGGTTGGTCGGTTCGGAGGGGCGAGCAGGGCTGCCCGTGCGCCCCGCCAACTCAGATGGTGACGTCATATTTACTATGTTTTTTAGTTTTTAGATCTAAAATGTGTTGGATGCCTGATACATAAAGAAGTGGAACTACCTGGTAAATATGAAAATCTTGAGGATGCAGCGACGACGTATAATTGTGCATATATTTTTATCTTTTTTATCGACATTCTCTCCCCGCTCTTAAAATAACTTTTAATAAGAAATATTTTTCGATTAAAAAAAAATACTGGTATTATGTAAATACCACGATTTTTGAGTTGTTGCTTGAGGTGAAAGGATTGGGAGAAAAATATTCTGTTTTATAGAAAAAATCTTACAAATATTTCGTTGTATATTCTAATTGGTGTTTATTTAAACTTTCTGAAAAATATGTCACTTTGAGGAAAGATATAAAAATAACATATTATGTAATTTCTTAATAAAACAGCCTTTAATATACTATTTAATGGAAGAGTGGAAAATAGAGGAAAATTGGAATCCACCCACACAAAATAAACTTATTTAAGAAATTATGTAAAATGTATTTTGAATTTCAATGTGATAACGATTAATCTCTTAAACAAACTAAAATTAGGTACATCCAAATTGAAGACAGTGATAAAGTCTCGAGTTCGCTTTTAGGAGTTAATTCTATTATGCCTGTTTGTGGAATAGGGTAAAGGTTACTAAGTCTTATGATCTAACAGAAAAGCTTCTGCTAAATATATCTTATAAATATATCTATTTTATTTATTTATATCTAAATTTAGTTTTCAAATTAATTATACACAAGCATTATATAATTAAGCAACCCTATTAAATACTAGCTTTTCGTAGTGGTATGCTGCATGCTTTTTTTAGCCTGCAGCATGAATGCATCGGCTCATCCTGGGAAGTACCACACTTCCACAGAAGACTGACATACGAATGGCTATCAGCCGTCATGTTCCGTCCAGTGAGAGGTAAAGTCGGAGGCCCATCCCAGTAAGGTAGTTTTTGTGTGATGCGCGTACAAACATACCGACATACAAAAATTCTAAAAACAATCGTTTTGGCTTCTTTAGGCCCTACAAAGAGCCCCTATATATATTTTTCTCAAATATCTCCCATGTACAGACATAGCTCAGTTACAATTTTATTATATGTTAATAGACAGTATATAATATGTTAATAGATATACAACACCAATCGTAGCAATTGAGTTACTTAACAATTATCAGTTGAAAATATTGCAATGTTTTTGAAAAACGGGATACGCACTCCAATAATAAATTATCAATCAAAGTTGAAAACAAACGCGGGGATGGGTGACAGAGGCAGAGGATGGGTGAGAGAGGTGCGGGCGGTGGTGTGGGGGGGTGACAGGCGCCAGACTGACTGGCGGCGACTGCACGCGGGTGCATCCTGCGCAGGTGCTCTCCCTGCCGCTTTTACTACAAAATATAGAGATTCTAGAATACTAGATATTTTTATCTTCGTTCTATATCCCGTTTCAGAGTTCGAAAACAAGCAAGGTGCATAGGTATAGTTTCACCATATATGTATTTAGACATATACAGATAAGATAATTTATAAGGAAGCTGCTGGTATACAGCTAGCTAAGACTTCTTCCAAAGGCTGAAATATAAAAGAAATAAAAGCAATATTTGAATTCGAATAAATATATTTTAGTCCTGAACATACCAAAAACGCACCGTTGTTTTTGTGTCAATTTTTAAATATTTGCTAAATATTAAAAAATCAACACCAAATCTATCACTATGTGTGGTTATGAAATGAATATGATTACTGCACATGACGTCACAATTTTGTCCACCATTCTTGTGTCACTATATGTGACACAAGGGTGGTGGAGATAACTGACTGCTTAGCAGATCAACTCTTTTTCACAGTTATGTGATAAAATATTGATAAGTATAATGATTTTGTTTTAAATATAATATCTGTCTAGTGTGCCAGACTTCTTATGACGAATTTCTTGAGTATGATATATTACTACGTATAAATAAATATATTTTTATGGGAAGTGTCATATATTATTCTTTATATTTTATGGGCGAAGTCCCGACCTCATCCCCGCTCTCGCCTAGTTTCGGCACGCGATCATATCCGTGACGCATGACCGCCGCTCTGTTGTTGCATGTCTCAGATTCAAATCTCCCACACATTGTATAAATTATCTGTTACATAAATAAAGTTAATGTAACTTGTCCTGATTTGAATCTTACGAAAACGAGAGCGGAAGAATGGACCGTATCAAGTAAATATTTACCCAAAGTACTTTATTAATACTTTGACCGGATATTATTTGGTTTGTTACCGAGAACAAAATGGTATAACTTTTCTCATCANNNNCCCCGTTGTAGTTGAAATAACATTGTTTTGCTTCAGAAATGAAACTCTACTTACTAGCATTTTTATTTCTTTGTCAGACTTCTGAATTACATCTAACATCACCTTTTATATTAACTATATTGAATAAGTTACATTTTTTTTTATCAATTAATTTATTAATTATATTTCTGTTACCAAAATCATTACATATAAAAATTTATAAAAAAAATGTTTTTAGTATAACGTTCGATCGTAATGCAATACACCACTCTGAAGTATGGATGTGGAGCGGAATAAAATTTAGTAACATTGAACCTCTTTTCGCGCGTGTAACTTAAAGAATAAGTAGAAACAACTTTATTTTCGACGCGTCGTTTTACTTTGTGGACACAGAGAGAAAGATCAAGTAAACAACATTACAAAGAAGCCGAACGACAGTATTTCAAGATATTTTCGTATAGTTTTGTTTACCTATTGTTAGAACCGATGTTTTACAAATGAGGCTACAAAATTATTATAGAAACAAATTTAAATAATAATAGAAATATAGCAGTTAGTAGGAATCATAATGGTATTTTAATACCTCATGCTCGGTAAAGTCTAATTATACGTATGTCTCGAAATGAAAAGCAAGTCTTTCTACCCTTGAGATACATATAATATTGTATGTAATTTCCCAAGAGTTTAAAATGACTTGAATTTGAAACGTTGAAATTCGTATGAAGGAAGACTCTTAGCATACAG
>JADGIL010043127.1:0-19485 GCA_020352625.1 Cactoblastis cactorum
CACTCAAAAGAGATTTGTATCTTTGATCGCAAGATTAAACCTATCGTACGATCGTTATTAAACATATATGTATGCTCGTTTGATCGCTTCCGAGCTTAATTAGGGCACACTTATTTAATGTGTGTGTGTTTAATTTCGTCGTGCGACTAAATCGCATCGTTAACTCGTACAATCGTTGTCAATTAGGACGACGCCTTAAAATACGGTTATTTAATTCAACAATTACCTCTACTCGGTTTCGTAAATATGTTAATATAGTACATGTTTGCATGTCCATCCGTATCGATGCAATTCGATTGTTATCTGACTCATCGGTAGTGCAAAGTCCTCGGCATCCGCCGCTGACGTCACACGGCAGATTCTAAGTAGGGTTGCCATATGTTTACAGATTCCGGAAAACAAAAAACCGGCAAGAGTTGGACTCGCACGCGAAATATAAATGTCGTATGTCCTATAACATTTATATTTTTTTGAAATTAATACATCGTCTGAAAATTTTAATTGCTGAGCTATCTCGGTTCATAAGATAAGTCCTGGTGATAGACAACAGACAGATAGAGAGAAGGGCGGACGAACAGCGGATTTTTAGTAAAAAGGCCCCGTTTTAGGTACTAAACCTTCAGGTACTAAACCCTAAAAATTAAGACATAACGGTAGATAGCATATGCTTATAACCTAAATATTTTTTTAATCTTTCACTGATCTATCGCATGATAATTTTTACTACAGGTCAGATTAATTATTCTTTATTTTGCTGCACAGCAAAACAAATCTAAATTCCATTACAGATAGTCGACATTAAATCGTCAGGAGCTAGCCTTTGGTCCTTTACCCAAAATACCCTGGTCTTAGACAACCCTTATCCGTTACCCACGCAGTATTCGCGAACTGCGTCGTTCAAATGACATGATCGAAGGTGACTTTAAGTCAACATTCGATCATGTACTTTATTATGTTTGGACTAAGACGCATATGGCTTTGTTATTGTTGGATGTCGAGACATCAGGTAGAAATAAAACTGGCCAAGTGCGAGTCGAACCCGCACTTTGCCATTTGATCACAAGCGTGATCAGTTTATTCCTTAATGTTTATTTCCAGTTTTTTGCATTTTTCGTTATTGTGTATTAAAAGTACAACTGAAAAAAATTCTACCGTCTAACTATCAAATCCTATTACGCAGAATATGATATATAATATCATAGCCTGGTCAGCCTGGTGACAGACAGCGTTGTCTAGTAATAATAGGGTCCCGTTTTAATCCTTTAGAGACGGAACCTAACAAAGGGCTCAAAGGGTGGGTTGAGCATTTAAATGTAATACAGAATATCTATCAAAGCTTAAGCAAGAATATCATTCATAGAATTAAATGTCTAATTTAATGTCTTAATATGCCTTACCCGCGGCTTTGCTCGCGTGAATTTATTCAAATTTGTTGGTAAAAAAAAGTTGGAAAATAAATATTATTTTATAACAAAAGTAAAAAATAGGATGTTTATATTACTTTAATATACGACAAATTAATTACTTTAATAACGCAACAGAATTTTAGAAATTTAGGTAGATACCACCCAAAAGATATGCAAAAATACATAATATTATCCAAACAAAATATTAAGTTACCAGTTCAGATTTTGGCATAAAACATAAATGGCGACACTAGCAATAAAACATGGGCCATAAAAAACTAAAAAAAAATCAAACATTTATCGTTTTCGCAATTATTGGCAAATTAAAATTGAAATGACCGTATAAAACGTGCTTTACTTAAAACGGCTGAACACTTGCAACGTTACTGTCTCATATTGGAAATCGATATGAGAAATTATGGTCTTCTGTCGTATTGTGTATTGTAATGTTTAGAACCATTGAATATAATTATAGAGCCAACTAGATTTCCAATGAAGATTATCTCCAGCCTTCTCTTTATAGTCTGCGTTTCAGTTGCAAGTTTATGTTCCTTAGAAAGTATGCTTTATCTATATTAAATTGCCTGATCGTTACTACTCCGCTGTTTGTCTCCGTAGGCGGTGAAAGGGTTATAAAATTTGATTGAAGTTGATGATGGAAATGCATTGAAATGAAACAAATTTAACGGATTTTATCGCGGTTTAATCACTAGTATTCGCGTAAACTTAAGAAATAATTATGGAAATGCATGTTATGATTTTATTCTTAACAGCTGCGCTGCTGCATGTCGGGAATAAAGTTACTCTATATATTAATACAGAGTTTCATGCATTCCGTTTGGACGAATGGCGGTCGACCACCGAACGGTTTAATGAAACTTTATACCACGTACGACCACACTGTGAAACGAACTGCAGCGGTATTTCGGGACCAATACGACATCGGAACCTTCAAGAAAAGGGCGTATAAATTCCTCAAAGGCCGGCAACGCTTCTGTGACACCCCTGGTGTTTATGGGCAGCGGTGATCACCTAACATCACGGGACCGCCTTCCCATTTGCCTCCCTCTTTCATAAAAAGCTGATCATGGTATAAACCACGTGAAATTGACTGGAAATCTTTCGAGGCAAAATAAACGAATTCGTAGTCGAATCAAACTGAACCTAATTGAGACGTTAAATAAAGGCAGATTAAGTAAAAGTTGATCAAAATGCTTTTGAAATTTAAGCCTTAAGTTTCCTTGAATTGATTAGTTTAATTACACGAACTTTGAGAGACCTATTCGAAACAAATTTGTTTACTTACTTTAGTAAGTAATCCCAATTCAGGGTGATCTGAATAAATGATAAGGACATTTTGTTAATTTTTTATCGGTTTTGAAATCATTCTAAATACTCTTAGTTATATAACTTTTTGGTCTTATTTTTTTTATGTCAAAGGGAGGCAAACGAGCAGGCGGGTCACGAGATGTTAAGTGATCACTGCCGCCCATAGACAACTGCAACACTTGCGGGGTTACAGAAGCGTTGCCGGCCTATAAAAAACCTTATAGAAGTTGGGCCTCCGGACTCCGGCCACTCACCGGACGGAGCATGGCATACAGACGCATTCAGGCGTCGGTCTTCTGTGGGAGTGTGGTACTTCCCCGGACGAGCCGGCCCATTTATGCAGGCTAACAAAGCAAGCAGCAGGCTTCACACCTTAATGTTTATAAGTTAATTTGGTACAGTAACATTTATTTATTTGAAATCATTGTGGACCTTAGGTTATATAAGGTGATATCAATATAATAAAAGTACACTATGTACTACCTTTAAGGTTTACAATGCTAAAAGTTACTAACATTTTAGAAAATAATAATGAATTAAAAATAATGTAAAATTTGCGTGATAGTTTTATGTTAGTAAAGGGAGCACTTACCTATATTTATTGAGGTTGGTAACAAATTACATTAGGTTAGGTTATCTTATAAATCAACTTTTTAATATTGTCATACGGTTACTTTTTTTGTATTTTTGTTGTCGCTGATTTTTCGGTAGAGTTACATCTTAAAATAAATAGAAATATAGGGACAAATCACACAAATTGAGTAAGCCCCATAGTAAAAGACTTGTATTATGGGATATTAACGATACTATATTTATTTACAACAAATTTACACACTTATAGATAAACATCTAAAACCCAGGCCGATCAGTGAAAGACCCATTTTCCATCATGGCTTGATCGGGGATCGAACCCGGGAACTCCTGAGTAGCGGATAGGTACGTTAACCATTACACCACGGAGATTGCCATTTTTATTGTGATAACTTCTGAAAAGCATGTGGTATTCAAATAAAAACGCTTAATAGAGATGTTATAGTAAACTAGCCGACCCGTGCCCACTTAGTTGGGCGTTAAAAGGATTTTCATGATCGCTTCAGTATTACCGAAGACCCTTACAAACAAACAAAGTAACAAACTTTACCTCTTTATAATATTTATATAGATTAATGTACTTTAAAAAAACATAGTTTTAATGATGTGAGTTGCGCGTGCGATTATATTCCGCGGTTCGGTATTCGCGACAAGGACGCCGGGCGACATCTGCCGGCGACCGGACGTCGCGCCGGCTGCAAAACTACGCTGGGTTTACATGGCCCTGCATAATAATCTTAATATGATAAATGAGAAAGTGTTTGTTTGGCCGTTTTTCAGTCAAACGGAGCAACGGGTTTGTGTGATTTTTTTATAAAGAGATAGTTGAAGGCCTGTAGAATGAGATAGGCTACTTTTTGTCTCTTTCTATCCCCCCTGAATTTAACGCGAGTCAAGCCGCGGGTTTTAGTTATGTATAATTTTTACTAGTAACATAATATCGTACCAATATTGTCGTAGTTGAAGTGAACTAATGGCTTTTCATTTGGCTTAGCACAAAAAACAAATTCAGAATCGCAGGCGCACGTAACATTAACTCAATCATACTAAACTACAACTATAGTAGTAATGATTATCATGCAAGTCTGCACTCAAGTTGACTGTTTCCAAGTGTGAAATACCTTCTGTTGTTTTTTTTTATGTCAGAGGGAGGCAAACAAGCAGGCGGATCACGCGATGTTTAGTGTCACCGCCGCCCATTGACAACTGCAACACCCGCGGGGTTACAGAAGGTTCCCACCTTCCCATTTGAAGAGGGCGGGGAAGTTCGGCTTCCGGCCCTCCAACTCACCGGACGGGGCATGGCGTCTGATAGCCGCCATTCAGGCGTCGGTCTTCTGTGGGAGTGTGGTACTTCCCCGGACGAGCCGGCCCATTCATGCTGCAGGCTAAAAAAGCAAGCAGCAGGCTCCATACCACTACTAAAACTGTTTTGTGGCCTTTAGTATACTTAATTCACTCAGTAAAAAAAATATCAAACCAATGCACAAATTTTTGTAGTATGCACCTAATTCAATCCCTTGTTCGCTGCCATACTATAATCCCAGGTTTCCGGAAATATATTGTGGATGGTATCTCGGGATTGGATACGCTAATCTGATTTTATATGTAAAGAATTGATATTATTATAAAAAAAGTATTGAATTGTGACTAATTTTTATTTGTATTAAATTACGATGTGAAATTGGAGTCGTTTCAAATCAAATATAACTAAACTAGTTGCTTTATCTAGATGTCACTGTGTCAGTGACATTATCTAGCTCTTGACCCAGATGATATAGCTGTCATTGATATCGCTGCGACTGTGGATTGATTTATTTATTGTATTTATTATTAGCTAATGCCCGCGACTTCGTCCACGTAGATTTTACGAAAAGTTATATCCCTCGGTTACCGTACATTTTTTTGGGATAAAAAGTAGCCTATCTTTTATTCTAGGTCGTAGTTCTTCGCTGTGCCAAATTTCATCCAAATCCTACATCCTTCTACGTATTACCGTCCTGACATACCTTTTCTTCCTCTATATTATGTAATTTATTTTCATGCATTGTTCATCGTCTCGTTGTTAAAAGTATATATATAATAGTTCATTGTCTTTGTTATAATGACATAAATTTTGAATATCTATTGATATTTCTACCAATTTATCATAATATGGACGGTCATTTTAACCGAATAACTTGAGAACAAAAAAAAAATAACATGAAATAAGGAAAAGGCGGACTGTATTCTGAGGCAGGTACCGAACAAAAGGCACGTTCAAACCAGGTAAAAAGTGTAGGAAAGACTTTTGTTTTTTTTTGTGTGTGTAAAATTTGCCAAAAATGCAGTGCAATTTATCATCACTCTATTTTCCTCGTTATTATTCCTTACTCTCAAATTATTAAAATCAATGACATTTTAATAATTTTTATTAGTATCAATGACATCTTTTTTAAAGATTTCAAATTTGACATTGACATTTTAACGTTTAAATTAGGAATATTCCTGTAAATGTAACAAGAAATTTGGCGCCATATAAACTAAGCTTAACCCCGGCCGTGCGAACCGGGTCACTGAGGGTCCTATAGGGCTTAGTCATGAATGCAAGACTAGTACTTGCTCGGGGTGATTGCTCTCGCGCACATACTGGCCGCATGCCTCAGGTAATTGACGCGGTTGCTAGACAACGGCTCGCCTTTTTAATTGTTTGTTCCACTGCACTCAGTGAATGTAACCACTGGCTGAAATGTAGTAGATCTAGTCTGAATTACGAGGCTTTTTATTATTTTGATCTTTTCTTGACTTCAGTTTAGTATCTTGATGATTGTTTCAAGGTTTTAGACGCTGATGATGAGGCGTGGTATACGATATATTTGTGACCATTGTTAATACAAAAATACAATTCTCTTTCTTTTGCACTTACCATTTTTTGTCTTCCCATACATTTGAAATTCCGTGTATACAGTCGAAATTGACTTTACTCAAATGAAACCCATTCAGAAACTAAAATATCGACTTGTTAAAATAACACTTGCACATTTTTTTTGTATTAGTTTTGTAGACAAAGATGTAGATGGAGATGACGATGAATGTCGGTCGACCACCGTACGTTTTAAAAGAAACTTTATACCACACTGTGGAACGAACTGTCTGCAGCGGTATTTCCGGACCAATACGACATCGGAACCTTCAAGAAAGGAGCGTACCCTTAAAGGCCGGCAACGCTCCTGTGACCCCCCGGGTGTTGCAGGACCCGCCTGCTAGTATGCCTCCCTCCGCTATAAAAAAAAAATATCTCAAAATTACAGCCATCCAGCAGAGACATCATAAATATTTTGTATGGCGCGCTTGAATAGAATTCTATTATACGGAGCCAATATCTGCATCTCGCAGTCGGCTGGCTCCATTGATCGCTGCTTGCACTAGAAAGCAGATATTTTCACTGGAGTGCATCAAAACCTTTACCATTTACATTTGCGTCAATAAATCAGAAGTTTGTCTTTTCATGTCCCGCCGCAGGTGACGTCGGGCCGGGACGCCTATCGTCGGACCATTTATTGTACACGTTTATTCATTCACCTGCGATTTGTCCATCCCTTTATTAGCTCGTCGATACCGACCTCCGCGCGTCCTGTAGACGCCTCATCTCAAATGGTCGTGTAATCGCGACGCGCATCTTTTCATCCTCCGCCTAAACTCTAACGCTATCGGAATAAGTAGCATTATCGCCCGCGTGATTTGGTTAGACCGGATGGGAAGCCGAGATGCTGTAATTTGGTCGTACAATACCGTGCAATAATAATCGCGGCCAGTCGTAATTGCGACGACATCCGTTGCACAAGATGCAAGTACATATGCGCCGTGCGTGTGAAAGTTCGAAAGGGAGTAGGCTCCAGCACAGAACACTGGTTGCCACGCGAGACATGTGGCTCAGAGCAGATTGTTGTAGAGACTAATTTTTTATCATGACAAAATATATCGTTCAAAAGTTTATTATTTTGAGAATCAATGAACTGATGATTCTCACTTAGCAAGAAAGGTTACGGATGTGCGACATTAATCCAGTGTTTTTTGTTTGTTTTGTTTTTTTTTGGTTGTTTCTCAATACGATGTAGCGTAATTATTTCCATTCTGATACTCTTTAGTCCTTCTTACTACTTTACCCCTTTTTTTCTTTGTACTTTAGTTTTACTTACTTATTCTAGGGAAAAAAATCTTACTTGTGAAACTATATTTTTCCTAAAAGAATCCTGAATCCCCAGAATGAGCACGCCCCGATCATCCACCTTCAAAGAAAATTTAAGAGTGCTAACGATTTCAGCGTTCTTGTGTAGAAAATTTGACTCCTTTGGGAGTCCGTTTCTACATAATAAGGTGGGTGAGACGGGTGGGCCATTCTAAATGCCGTAAAGAACTATTCTTACATATTTACTTCGCAAGCAAGACTAAAAATCTAACACCTAATATTTTAAAGTGCGGTTTTTTTAATTACAGTAGCCTCTTTCATCAGTAACTGAGGGTATTTTTTTCCAAATGACCAGGAACCTTTGTCTCTCGCATCCGCTCTACATTGTATCAGCGTTATCAGAACCTGTTCCACGCATTTCATATATCGGCTTTCATCACTCGATACTCGAGATATCTCCGGAATTTTATTGCTTTTAAATTGACACACGCATTCTTCGTGGTTATACGGCAGGCTTTTATTTGGTGTGCCATAATAACGGATTTGGCGGTCGTTTCACACCTAATAATGAGTTGGGACAATGCGCCATATGAGCCACTGGGATACTGGCCTACCGATAGTCGTCTTTGTCCGGATTTTTTTCTAGAGCGGAAGTCCCATTGAGTCGTATCGCGTGGACACTGTCAAATTTGATTTGTGCCCATGTTTTGACAATCGACGTTAGATAAACGCACAATTCTCATTAATGCGTGGTATGTCCGGTTTCCGCAAAAAATTTACGCATCTAGAATATGGCGGGTTTAAATTACTTTTTGGGAATATTATACTTTGTGCAACTTCAGGTAAAGTTAAGTTTGCGTTTTTTTTATGTTAGAGGGAGGCAAACGCGCCTGCTCTGCTTCGTCACGTTGGTCACGTGATGTAATTGATCATCTCCGCCCATAGACAACTGTAACACCCGCGGGGCACAGAAGCGTTGCCGGCCTATAAAAAACTGCGCCCTCCCTGATTGGGGAGGGCGGGGAAGTTGGGCCTCCGGCTCTCCCACTCACCGGACGGAGCATGGCGGCCTATAGCAGGCATTCAGGCGTCGGTCTTCTGTTGGCGTGTGGTACTTCCCCGGAAGAGCCGGCCCATTCATGCTGCAGGCTAAAAAAGCATGCATCAGGCTCATACCACTAAGTGTGTTTTTTACTGAGTTAGAATTTCTTTTGTGATCAAATGCCGTTTAATCCGACAAGATCCGTTTCCGATGGGTCGCCGTCGCTCGACGCACCCGCCCTCTATTATATAAAAGGTTTATAGTTATTTAATTTTGTCACTTTGTTGACGTTAAAAAAATATTTGGGTTCAGGCGTTGTATCATCGGTTCGGTCTAAAAACCGGATATCCTTTAGTAGCGCATTTGTTATATTTTATAATCTGTTCGAAAAGATTTCGCTCTATTACTCAGCTTTGATAAAGTAGATACTTTTTGCTGTTAAAAATTATACATCACGTGTACTTATAAAATCATGGTATCGATTACCATTTGTTATGAGCAGAAGTAAAAAATTCAACGCTTGCCGGGGTATATCAGAAATTCTAAAACATGGTCGGTGAAAATTGTATGTACATATATCAAACGCGAGCTACAAGTATGTAGTTTTTGCACCCGAAATGTTTTTGTTACTTAGTAGTGTAGTTTACTTTTTGTAGTTACCTTTTTTCTCAGCTCGGGTCAGCAGCGGGTCATTGAATTGTGTATATAAAGACATTCCGCCAATAAAAACTAAATCATCTTCGAAACTCGCATTGCATTAGGAAGGCTGTGCACGATGGTCGGGTCTGTCCACTCCTAATTTTTATTAATAAATGCGTAATTTTTATTAGTTAAATAAACTATTTTATTTTGAAAATCCCATGGAACCGGAGCCCTAGAGAGCATCTTTAATGAAATAAATAAATATATAGGGATGAATAACCCTTATCGGTTAGCTCCACAGATCATTAAAATATATAGTTACCCCTAAAGTAAATTCGAGACTTGTTTATTGTCATAACTTAATGATACTATAGATAGATCTACATTTTATTACAAAAGGTAAAGTTTGTAACTTTGTTTGTAAGGTCTTATCTTCGGAAATACTGAACCGATCATGAAAATTCTTTCACAATCAGAAAGCTACACTATTCGGGAGTGCTGTAGGCTATATTTTAACGCTCAACCAAGTGGGCACGGGTCGGCTAGTTTCAAAATAAACGAGCTAAGTATTACTATGGAATAATATTGCCAGAAGCTTTTTTTGTAAAAAATAAATACAATTATTTGACCACAACAACAGATTCTTTATATCACCATCTTCAATTCTTTCAAACAAAGTGGACGAACCCTGAATAAACTGTTACAAAAAAAAACTAATAAACGTGTATGGTATGGACTCCTAAAAAACGACTAAGTATATGGGTACTTACTTAACTCTTGTCTCGCGGCTTGAAGATTCAATCACGGCACCGATTGCTTCTGAGAACTACTTCTTTTTTTTTTCTCTATGGATTCGGTTTTGCGGCCAGTACGTGAGCTAGAAACTCATGGGAATCCCGAAATAAGGAAGTATTAGCCTCTATATAGAATGATGGTAAATACAATGTTTTTTACTATTATAGATTTGTATTTTGTGCAAACGGTCCTTTTCAGTGAAAGCTTTTTAAATGTTAACAAATATTTATCTACTTGTAGATAATGGGTTAAACGCGCTATCCCCATGAAAATCGAATCGGATTGGACATTTTTTTTTACATAAAATTAGTAATGGATTGATTTAATAATAGTAATAAGTCAATTTATTACTGTTGATCATTTTACCAAGCAGATAACCTGTGTTTTATTTACGTAATATACGACAAAATAATCATATTTAACAGTCGTGATTCCTGGACTCAATACCCATTGCCCTTGCAGGCAAAATGAACAAAGGTTTGTTCAACAAACTAGCCTGGTGCGATCGCACCCTTCTCTCTCACTCACTTACTTTTATGTATGTATGACTAGGAAAAATTAATAAAAGAAACCAAACAATGTTAATTCTCCTTCACAAATTGGTATGGCTAATATAAATATGTATAATCAAAAAACGGCAGTTCTTAAAAACGCCATCAAAATTAGTCTTTATTAAGTTCACTTCAATCTCTTGTACAATACTTAAAAACACTAGAAAAAAACTAGTATAGTAACTCGACTATTTTTTACCAAAATACCAATCATTCGGCAATCGTGAAATGAACTTTTTTTATTTCTAAGGGGAATACACACCCCGTAACATGCCATCGCTGTCGATCCAACACTGCCACAAAAACAACAGCCCACTTTACACTGCCGCTTAAACATGTAACATTTCTCTATCTTATCATACAGAAGCAGCGACTGATATCGCCTCATCACATATATCGTTATATGGTAATGCTAAGTGGTTGTATTTTTTTGTATTACAGACAGATTTATTACATTTCCCATAGACCACCTTGAAGACGACAATTTGATGAAGGGGGGTTGCGAAGATGTGGCCCACGTGTTATATTTTTTTTTTATATTTCTTTCGAAGTCTTATGAAATACGTGACTAGTTTTGTCATTCATAAAATTGGATGTTCTTAAGTGGAATATGTTATAGTATGATTCTCGGAATTCTCGTTTTTCGTGTGATACCCGATGTTATTATCGTTACTGTAACGTTATCTTTAACAGTTCCGGAAGTCAATGTATTTTTAACACGTTAAATGCTAGAAAACAGACTGATATCTGCTTTTTAGAAATGTTATTAAATAAAACTTATACAATTTTTTTTAACAATTCGTTTTTTAGAATCGTGTGGTAAGTATAAGTATTTTTAAAAATACTCACTAAAACAACATCTCAGAAACCATTTCTTTTTTATGTCAGAGGGAGGCAAACAAGCAGGCGGGTCACGCGATGTTAAGTGATCACCGCCGCCCATAGACAACTGTAACACCCGCGGGGTTAAAGAAGCGATGCCAGCCTATAAAAAACCTCCTTCCGCCTTCTCCAAATGGGAAGGGCGGAAAAGTTAGGCCTCCGGCTCTCCCACTCACCGGACGGAGCATGGCGGCTGATAGGCGCCATTCAGGTGTCGGTCTTCTGTGGGAGTGTGGTACTTCCCCGGACGAGCCGGCCCATTCATGCTGCAGGCTAACAAAGCAGGCTCCACACCACTACAAGTAATGGCCCCATACCACTACGACCATATCATTACGTAACACCATGTCTTTATGAAGTCTAATATCACTAATATATGTATTTTCGTGACATGAGATATGCGGCGTTGTCACGTCTGAACGTACTCGTTAGTGCAAATAACAGGATTTTGTCAAAATTAACAAGATCATAACGTTTTACTGACACCAGTTAAAGTTAACACGGCGTTGACAAACGTTTATTGCGTCGTTACGAACACGTTCGTAATGGACAAATATTTATACGTGTAAAACATTTCGTAATCATTTAACAGTTAAAAATATATACAAATTGACGTTGTATTGTCGGTTATCGATTCATGATTGCGTATAATGAATGATGGGCCGGCTCGTCCGGGGAAGTACCACACTCCCACAGAAGACCGACGCCTGAATGACGGCTATCAGCCGCCATGCTCCGTCCAGTGAGAGGGAGAGTCGGAGGCCCACCTTTCCTGCCCTCTCATTTGGCGGAGGAGTTTTTATGGGCCGCCAACGCTTCTGTGATCCCGCGGGTGTTGCAGTTGTCTATGGGCGGCGGTGATCACTTAATATCACGTGACCCGCCTGCTCGTTTGCCTCCCTCTGACATGAAAAAAAAGCACGGTATCAACTTTCTTTTCGGATAATCAGGTGATTCAGGCCTGCAATATCCTGACTAGAAACCAGACTAGAAATAACTTTTTTTTACTTTCAGTGGGATTCGAACCCATAATCTCCGGATCATAAGGCCTTGACCACTGGGCCACGTAGGCAATGTGTACCAACCCCTAGGTAATGATAAGGAAAATGATAATTTTCTGACAGATTATATATTTATATATTTGTTATAAAATATAGTATCGTTGAGTTAGTACCCCATAACACAAGTCTCCAACTTAATTTGGAGCGCTATTGGGGTTCCTTTATATATATTATTCCTTTATAAAACACCGATCATCTCTTCCTTAAAAACACAACATTCTATGTTTTTCTTTCCCTTCCAGATCAGCATTGAAGCAAAAAATAAATAAATGAAATTCCACCTATTGTACACCCCTCTTTGCTATAATTCTTTCTAGATCATTCCTCTTTTAATAACTTCATCAAAAACGTTGTCGACAACCATTTTGAAAATGGAACCGGTGGAAGTACATGCGAAGTTGAATGAATCAAGCGCCACAGTGGAAGTCCCCAATCATACTATAAAAAAATGATATAAAACAATCTGCAGTAGGCGCCGGCGCCTCTGACATTGTTGCCACCAAGAAATAGGGCTGGCAAGAAATACAGAAATTTATCTTCTTTTTTTTTTTCAATTTTTTTTTAAATTGTAGGCTTGCCAAGTCGGTTGTAAAATCAATATTTGTTTTTTTTTGTCCTTATGATGGTGAAGGGGTTCCCCGTCTTTCTTGTAAAGTATTTTGTTATAGGCTAGTTTTAGCACAGGGTATAAATACTTTAGTGGAAAATGGCGCGAAAATAGTGAACTTAGCCAAGCACAATTATTTATTTTATTTTTAGTATTGCTTAAGCGGCAACAGAAATACATAATCTGTAAAATGTCAGCTGTCTAGCTATCACCGTTCATAAAATACAGCCTGACAGACGGATAGCGAGGTCTCAGGTTCATTTTTTTATATGAACCCTGAAAAATACAAAACGCACAAGCAATTAAAATAGTGTAAAACAAAATTCTAATGAAACTCACTGGCGCCATCCCTGTTAGCTGGGCGTAGCTGGCGGCTCCCGTCACGGTGGTAGTCGGCATAATGCACGGTATCCATCACGGATAAAATCATATTTTACGATACAAGTACGACGAACGTGAGGTTCTTCACGTGGAAAATTAGCAAATTCTTGAGCCGTGATTGATATTCTTAAACGTTCATAAATATTTGTTAAATCCTCTAATAATAACATACAAAATGGGCAAGCATTTGAACATCGTAGTGGAATTAAAATTAGCGAAAGTATATTTGGTTTTGGGCACCCACCGACCAGATGGTCAGACTGTTTGATTAAAGGCGTAGATAGACGCTGTATGCAGGCCGCTTCCAACCGGTCATTTTGGAAGTCCATGTCCAGATTTGGTATCTTACATGCTTATTGCGGCTAAACTTGATGAGTCGCGGTCATAAAACTGGTAGAAAAGTAATGGTTTGGTTATACATTTTTACCGTACCTATATTTTGGGACAAAGCAAGTACATATATTGTTTGACTGGAACCGAAAATTAAAAAAAAAACTGAGGGGACGGACGTTGAATAAATCTTTTATGGTTTACAATTGATTTTAAAAAAAACATTGATTTAAAATTCCAACTCAAAACGTAAATTCATTGCTACTTATTAAATGTAATTTTCCACAATTACTTCTAATTGATTGTTTGCCTAAACCGTTATTAGAGAGGAATACTTATAGTTTATCGCTTCGTTGCTTCGTACGGTAAGCGAGGGAGCCGGAGGTCCAGTTTTGTCGGTTGGGAAAGCCAATTTACAACTGACCTCTCTGGGTCTCCACCCAGGGGAGTGTGGGACTCCCAACACAGGGTCTTCCATAATGCTCACTAAAATCTCTACGGTGCTTCCGACCTGCCAGTAGGAGGACGCCATGGGATCGCGTAACATTTCACCACGACGCCCTCTGGCTGCCGCGACGTGACTTCACCGAAAGGATCTTATCTCAACCAGTGAGTTCTTAGTGAGTCGCTGACCGTGTCCCGACTGATCAGTACCCTGCTGAGGCGATAGGCGCACGCCCCTCGATGAGCAGGAGTTCCATCACCCACAGTATCGCTGATGTCCATAGGATGACAACATTCCATCTGGTTGGCTATTAGCCTGTTCGCTTGCTTACTTGTATATAAAATTTATAAAAACAAATTATTATGTTAAAAATTACTAACATTCACTGATTGATGACAATTTTTTTATGTATTTTGTAAAAATTGTACAAAATACATAAAAATAATATTCCCAAACTAAGTTATAACCTTTTAATGCGGACGAAACTGCGATCAAACACTGGTGTAACAAGAATCACATTAGTTTCCCATCAAATCAACTCTTAATTTTGTTACCCTCTGCGAAAATAGAAACACAATTGCATTATGAACTTTGCACCGAACAATGGACGCCAGTGAAGTTGTAATGCCGCTAGCTAACTTGCCGCGACACCCAATATCTCCGAGTTTCGAATGCACTGACGAACAGACAATCAAACGGCGGGTTTCTCTGAACTAACTTTTGATTAAACTCGCTTCATGACAATTAATACTTTTCATGTCTAATGTAGCACCCATGTTTGACAGAAAAGCTCTTTAGCATTTTATATGCGAGAATATGTCAGTATAAATTGGTCAGTAGTTACAATTTAGTGATTGTTTTTGTAATGTAAGTCTGTATGTTCTCCACATAAAAAATAAAATAAATTCTCTTTGTTTTGAGAGTTAATTTGAGAAATTAATAAAATCGTGATTTTTGTCTCATAAAAAGAATGTCTGATCAGACTACTGAGCTGGACTATTTTCGCGCCATTTTCCACTAGCGTATTATATATTCTGTGCTAAAACTATCCCAACGCGCGGCCAAATCGATACAGAAAGCAACTGTTTCGGAAGGGCATTGAGATTACATAAGGCTAGTGCAGACTATCGCATTTTTTACTACCGTAACATTTTAAGATACATTTTATATATAAAAACTCATTTTTGGGTTTGGGTTTTAACGTAGCAATTTAAATGTATGTCTAGATCTGTTTAATGTCACTTAGAAAATAGACTTAAGTGCAAATAATTTTTCAAGGACCTTTTACAAAAGCTCTTTTGTTTTTATAGCCATAATAATTATTATAAAATCTATTAATTACTCATTTAAAGATTAAGTGGTTCAGTGTGTCCACACCCTAACTACATCTAGTCAAGTTAATCGCGATCTCGAACGACTCTATAAATAGAATTCAGACGGCAGACGCTGCGTGTGAATCGACCTTAGCGTATGTCGTATAAATTTGTCATTTATAACACTAACCGCTACCGTGTAAAAATCAACTCTATCGTCAAGGAATAAAGTGCAAAATAGCACAGGAGTATTTAGCTATAGGCTGCAAAGTTAGATCGGAAAATGAAACACCGTTTATAGTACTCCTATCGTACTATCGTAGTAGGTCGCGCATGTGTGCGTGCGGCGGGCGTGCACCGCTTGCAGTGTGGGTGCACTGTAGATATATTTTATGAATGGAGTGTATATTTGCAGATGGAGGAGGTCGCCCGCCATATTGATTTTTTCCCGCCGTTTGTATGCGCTGCGCTGACGTACGCTCGTAGGCGGTTATTATCTCTGTAGATTGTGGTGCGACATGGATTTGTTTGGCAAAATTGCGTGCAAGTTTTGCTTTGAAATATTTGGAGTATTTTTACTTGTTGATTTTGTACTGATTTATTAATGTTACTGTACATATAAAAGAGATATGGGTGTGGAAAATCGATTGCTGTGAATTTATAGTACAAAATATTCAAGAAATTCTGTAACCGTATTTTTTTTTATCTTCTATCTTCTATANNTAAAAGGTGAGAAAAATTCGAATAATTGCCGGGAAAATCCTCAAAACAGCATTTTTCTATTTCCCATACAAACGTTAGAATTAGGTCTTTTATTTATCGATGAGGCAGTACGAAGTCTGCCGGGTCAGCTAGTTATCTATATAAATGCCATCTGTTATCGCTATATCTGATGCGTCATCAGATGCATTGGTATTTTCAGAGTAACGCGGTTTTTATCGACGGACGGCACATGTGCAAGTTCGTCTGTTTGTTTAGGCCATTGTGGTTGTTTCCGGCCTCGAAGTCGGTAAAACAACGTTCTACCCGTTTGGGATACGGACGTGAGTCTCAAATGTATTTGTATGGTTCACTATTTTGATAATTTAACACTTTCGACTGTTGATTTGTATATTTAACAAAAATTAATTTAAAATCTCGAACATTAAATCTTTTTTTTTTTATTTTAAGTAGAGAACTCTGTACCAATTACGTGTTATTATTTCTATTGTTAAGTTTGTGTTCACAAATGCGTGAAACATCTACCTATATTACTACATAGTACATTTCCGCTGTCTGTCCATATGAGTGCCTAGATCATTAAATTTAAGCAACTGATTTTGCGCTTTTTTAATAGACAGGGTGATTCACTAGGATTCTTGCATGGTGGTCTGGAAGCGAAAGTCAAACGTAGAATGTGCCGGCTGCTACTCCCGTGCAGGTTGTATAACTCAATCAAGGGAAAGGGCTTGGAATTCTCATAGGCGATGGGCTTACAACCTGTCACTATTTTTGAAGCTCTATTCTACCAATAAGCCCCATTTTGCTAAGCGTGGCCTTCGAGTCTTGCGACTCTCGGCTCTGTCTACCCCGTAAGGGATAAAGACGTGATACTGTATCTGTATTCACAAGGAAGGTTTTTAAACCCGCGCGAAGCCGGGGCGGGTCGCTAAATTTAAAGGAGAAAATCCTATATTAATTTATTTTTAAATTTGATTACATTTGTATTGTTATTTTTGTACAAAATAGAACAATTTAACTGCATGCTTTTTAGCCTGCAGCATGAATGGGCTGGCTCGTCCGGGGCAGTACCACACTCGCACAGAAGACCGACGCCCGAATGGTGGCTATCAGCCGCCATGCTCCGTCCGGTGAGTGGGAGAGCCGGAGGCCCAACGCCCCCGGACTTTTTAAAGGTCAGCAACGCTTCTGTGACCCCGCGGGTGTTGCAGTTGTCTATGGGCGGCGGTGATCACTTAACATCACGTGACTCTCCTGCTCGTTTGCCTCCCTCTTACATAAAAAATACAATATAATTTTTTATTTACTTAATCAGTTTTTAAGTTAAATATTAAATACCATTTTCTTTTGCAGGTAAACATCTAGCGGCCCAGATTGCCCAATTTTCTACCACTTGCAGCAATGGTTAGTACACCATCGTTATTCGTATAAACTATTTTATTTATTGGAATAATGTCTACCTTAGACTCTATCGTAATATAAATTTATTTTATTCAATTTTGACTTGTAAACCTTTACAAAAATATCATAAAACAAATTATTATCAAGCTCTTCCGGCATAATAGGGACCAAGCACGGAGCATAGAAGGGATTACCCGGGCGAGCGGCCGCGATCCCTTCTATGCTCTGTGGGACCAAGGCTACTCGAGTTTCTTTCGGCATTTTTTCTCAGCAGTGGTCATTCCGAAATGCTGGTTAATAGCTTGATTGAGATTTAAATGTTTATTAATTGGTGAGGTGAAAAAGTGCCTGTGAAGGTCTAATTTCTGAATAAATATTTTGATTTTGATCGCTGATTCTTAAAAAGAAATGATTCTAAAATCGAAAAAATCGAAAAGAAATGATGACAATGAATGAGAGCATAATTGATCAAACCTGATTTTTTTTTAAGGATTGTCAAGCTATTTTTGTACAGTATTTGTACATATTTATCAACCATTTTTGTACAGTGTCGTTTTAATACATTAATTAAGGTTTCTGTTAACTGTTCTGTTTCTCCAAATCGGTGTCAGATTGGTCAAGTTTACAAAAAGTTTAATCTTGTCGAACCTATGGGTACTTAGTTTAAATTTGTCAAGTGTTTATACTTAGATACAGATAAAATATTACGTCTTTATTAGAAGAGTCAAGAAACGCGAGACTCGAAGGCTTATTGGTCGAATGGAGATACAGGAAAAAGTAAATATATAGGGACAATTCACACACATTGAGTTAGCCCCAAAGTAAGTTCGAGACTTGTGTTATGGGATACTAACTCAACGATACTATATTTTATAATAAATACATAGGTATATAGAAAAACATCCAAGACCCAGGCCAATCAGAAAAAGGTCATTTTCCTTCATGACCTGACCGGGGATCGAACCTGGAACCTCCTGAGTAGTGGTTCAGATACGTTAACCGTTACACCACGGAGGTCGTCGAATAAATAGGACAGGTTGCTAAGGAATAGTGACAGGTTGCTAGTCCGTCGCCTAAGAGAATTCCTATTGCAAGCTCTATCCCTTGATTGACTTCTACAATCTGCGATTGAAGAGTAGCTGGCTCATTCTACGTTTTTCTTTTGCTTTACAAAATTTGTAGGCAATGACCATGGCATATATTAGCAATATTGCTAATAATGATGGTTAGACTTCCAGTCGCACTAATAAAAAATACTGTCTGATATAACAACTTCAATTGATTGATCATTTAAATAATTATCTAAGCGAACACATGTTATGAATTACTAATAAGAGAACTATTTGGTTTTACACAAATCACTAAGCAAGTATTTCCAAGACAGTACGTCATTCCGGAAGGGTCATTATAACTGATCTGCAGCATATATTTCGGGGACACGAGGTCTCACAATATAAAACGACGACCTCGGTGGTGTAACGGTTAACGCACTTGACCAATACTCAGGAGGTCCCGGGTTCAATCCCCGGTAAGGTCATGAAGGTAAATGATCTTTTCCTGATTGACCTGGGTCTTGGATGTTTATCTATATATGTATTTATTATAAAATATTTGAGTTGAGTTAGTATCCCATCATACATAAATAATAAATAAATATAAATATATAGAGACAAATCACACAAATTGAGTTAGCCCCAAACTAAGTTCGAGACTTACATGTCTCGAACTTAGTTTGGGGCTAAGTCGATTTGTGTGATTTGTCCCTGTTTATTTATTATTATTAAAGCAATGATGTCGTTCATAGAACAAAACCCTTTTTAT